>PVIH01012674.1:0-62348 GCA_004025045.1 Sigmodon hispidus | reverse complement strand
GTGTTGGGAGGGGGAAGAGACCTTGAATAAGGATATATAGGGATGGAAAAAAAAATTCAGAGGGAAAGATGAACACAAAAAAATGTATGTGTAGCAATCTTATTTGTATTTCCACCCTTGATAAGCCATGCTTATCATTCTTATCCTCTGTATAGTTATTGTTAACTCTTCCACATTTTAAATTCTTTTTACTGTGTTTCTTTTGATAAATACAAAATAAAGAAAAAAAAAGAATAAACTGTATGGTAAAAATTTTCAAAAAAAGAAAAAAAATTAAAGATATTTGATAGAAAAAAAGAAAAGAAAAGAAAAACTAGTATCACAGTTAGCAGACATAAAGAGTGGTGATAATTCAAATTTGTTTTAATAATAAAACCCTAGAGCCAGATGTTGGGGTAAATGCTGAAAGATCAGAGAGACAAAGAGGCATGCTCATTATAAAGACTTCTTACTTCCACCAAATTCTCAGGCTAAAAGGGGTGAGCTACTGTCTACTCCCACCTTATTTTTCTTTCTATGCCCAGCCATATCACTTCCTATCTCCACCTCCCTAGTGCTGGGATTAAAGGTGTATATCTCCCAAGTACTAAGATCAAAGGCTTGAGATCCCAAGTGCTAGAATTAAAGGTATGAGCCTCCACTACCTGTCTCTGTTTCTCTTTTAGAATGGATCTATTTTGTGTAGCCCAGGGTGGCCTTGAACTCCTGATCTGCCTGCTTCCCCTCCCAAGTGCCCTGTACCACCACTGCATGCCCCCTATGGTTAACTAGTGGCTAGTTCTGCTCTCTGATCTTAAGGCAAGCTTTATTTTTTAAAGCACAGAGTATCACCACAGAAGGTGCAGAATCCAATCCATATCAGAGTAGTTAAATTATTTGACTATGGCAAATGTAATCATGTTTGAATTTGTTGGTTTATCTTGGAGTTAAAACTTTAGCTATTTGATTTATCAATTACATTTTGGTATTTTAATCCTAACCTGGACACCATAGTAGTGCTGACTCTGCTTGTGTGGACACAAGTAAGCCTGTCTGAAGGTCCTGCCAGTGGGAGAGATGGCCCTGCATCCCTGTCTGCCATGTGGTGGTGAAGGAGATGTAAAGATGCTAACCACCAACCCCTCCCAACACTGCGGCAGACAAGAGCTTCCTGATCCTTAAGAGATGAAAAACTAGGGAGAGTGGTTCCTGAACCTCTCTTGGACAATAAATACAGTAGATCTGACTCCATTGATGGATGAATAGGTGAGTTGGTTCTAAGAATGTGAGGGTAAGAGACTGAGCCTTACCTCTCATCTACCATATGGTAGTATGAGCAAGAGAAGACCTCTGTGCCCCTCAAAGTCTGTGATAAGGTCACTTGAGTGTGAAAGATAGTCCTGCCTATCACTAGCTACAGCACTGGGTAGAGTGACCACCTCCATATCTATACTAGGCAACACAGTAGAGCTGTGGTATTGGTGTGGTATAGATGTGGGACAAGCTGATCCTGAAGACATGAAAGCAGGAGAATCAGGTTGGCTTTTCCTTTTTTTATTATTACCATATTATGAACAAAGAAGTCACACTTTCTAACCTTTTTCATGCTTCCAACGTAAAGTGAACTAGCTGGGGCAGTACTGAAGAGTTCACCTCGGTATTGAATATAAAGAAGAGCTGCTGGGCTGACCAACTCAGCAACCACTCAGATCCAGAACCAGAGCTATAAATTGGTCAGTTCCATCATCCACCACATCTATAATCTGTTGAAGTATGTGAATGGGCTGGTACTGCAAACCCAAAGCTACAGAATCTCCATGATACAGGAAAACAACTGTATATACAAGAGGAATGCCATGATAGACAAGCATTGATACTTTGGAAACAATCAGAGAACTCAGACCAGATCAATGATTCAATGACATGAACATTTGCAAGTAACACTATATGGACTAAAGGACTATGTGACTACAGCTTCCACAGGAGATATTTATCTTCTTTGGTTCTTCTTTTCTCTTTTTTATCTTTTCTTTTAAATTTTATCTTATTTTATCCTGGAGAGGGGAGTAAAGGGTAGAGGGTGGATGGGAAAAAACATGGACAGTGTGAGAACAAAATGCATAGGATAAAATCCACAAAGAAACAATTAAAAGTTAAATTTTAAGAAAAATATTCTTTGAACCACAAACAACACATAGCTTAGTCTGAAACTCTTTAGCCATGAAATTTATATGTATTAACCTTCAGTGAATAAATAGTAGTCATACTCATAGAAAAATTTGGAATTAAAAACAATGCCTGTATGTGCAGTTACTCATTTTGCATATATATGGAAAGTTGTCAGGAAAGATTTTGTTTTTATTCTGCAGTCACTTTTGGATACCAAAAATGTGGAGGACTTAAATTCTTAAGATAATATAATTATCATACAATTTAAGGTAAGATTTAAATATCTTAAGATATTGACTGTTAATTTTGTCCAAATTTACGTGATGAATTTGGACTCAATGGCAATGATGAAATAATACTGGCAAGATATTTATACATCAATTATTATACATTAAATATTGTAGGTAACTCGCACTGAAATTATGGAAGTGAGGACCATTGTTATATTTTAATAAAGAAGAAACTGAGGATTGTGAAATTTAGTGTTTTATCCAAAGCTAGTATCTATATGAAAATTGGCATCAAAGTAGTTAAATTTTACATGCACATGGTAACGAGTGCCATCAGGAATGATGACGTGGGAATATTTATTAACTATTCTTTTGTTTTGAGATTATAATGTCAAATCATTCAGTATTTGTTGTGGGCACGACATATTTTATAACTTTATTATAATTTTATATATGTATTATAGATGAGATTATGCTCATCAGGGGAGATGTCTCCAGAGACCAAAAAAGGAGGGTTACTCCCTGGAACTGAATTTATAGGCTGTTTACACTGTTAGACTCAGTGCTGGGAACTAAACATGAGTCTTTAGTTACATGAGTGCCTCCTTTAAACTGACAAGCAGTATCTGCAAATGCAAGCATAGATGTCTTTGATTCTTAATTTTTCTTAGTCACATAATATTTTATATCCATTATCTAAACTAAAGGAATACTTTCTGACTCTGAAGGAAAAATAATTAAGTTGAAGAGATAAAAGACATGTAAAAAAATTCAGTGTTCATAACAAACCATTTGTGAGATTTAATTTAAACACTGTAACATAAAAATAGAAAATATTCAAGTAGTTTAGCAGTCATTGCCACATAGTTTAGGGCTGGAGAGATGCCTCAGAGGTTAAGAGCATGGACTGTTCTTCCAGAGGTCCTGAGTTCAATTCCCAGCAACCACATGGTGGCTCACAACCATCTGTCTTGAGATCTGGTGTTTTCTTCTGGCACATAGGCATAGTGGAGGTAGAATGTTGTATACATAATAAATAAATCTTTAAAAAAATGCAACATAGTTTAAATAAGGAAGCTTACAATTCAGTATTTCTGAATGTCTAAAGAAATATACTTACACAAAGATGCATAAAAATAAATTTGTTCAAATGTATAATTTATTCAGTTTAGAATTAATTCATATAGTAACTATAGCATGATCATTTTATGTTAAGTATATTAGAAGTGTGGCTGCTGGCAGTGGAAAAACTAAAATCTTTATGGTTCTGGAGACTGTATTCTAACAATCACAGTTATGAAAAATTAATATGTTAGCTCATGTAGAATGAACATATTAGTTAAAAATGATAATGCCTACAAACATGTTCTTACTATATTGGGCATTAAAAAATATACAAAATAGAAAAAAAGGAATAGAATTTTTTGCTTTCTGTTGTGGATTTCAATATATGAGAAAAATTAAAGAACTGTTTAAATTGGAGCTCATAAGTACACTATTGTGAACATATATATCTGTATCTATAGACGTCAAATTTTTATGTAAATGCATATATAACGATATGCATACAATATTATTACAAAATAAGTAATCTATTGATTAAGTTTCCCAAGATATTTGCTGTTATTTATGTTTATATTTTCTATCTTGCACTCAAAACACAAGGAGTATAATAATATTTCTCATTTTCCAGCTCATTGAAGGAAAACAAAACATTTAGCTTTTTATGTTCATCTTAAAATGAAAAAAAAATAAAGGGAGTTTCTATATTCTTAATGCAATATAACACAAAAATATGAAGTAATTTTAAAACTACTGTTTCTTAAAATTTAGTGTATTACTTATGTACCATTAAACCTCAGCAAAATCTAATAATCTGAATATAAAAATCTCATTCCCAATTCTAATTTTGTGTATTGTTCATTCCTCATTACCATTATAATAATGTGTACACTTACTGTCTTTTGCTTATTAAAAAATAACTTTGGGTCAATGATTCCATTTAGAATCTAGTGCTATAATACTAATAACTCCTTTAAAATAATAAAATATATTTTTCAGTGTATGTACTTTTACATGTTTCATCTTCTTAGGGAAAGCAAAGTAAAGCTAGTTATATTAAATATGTGTGTATATATGTTTAAATATGAAAACAAAGTAAAGCTAGTTATATTAAATATGTGTGTACATATGTTTAAATATGAAAACAAAGTAAAGCTAGTTATATTAAATATGTGTGTATATATGTTTAAATATGCATAAAAAGATAGATATGCATATTTGAAATGAAAAAAGTTTGTACAAATATAAGACTCATTTCATCTTGTCATATCTCATATACTTGTTATTTATGCATCTCAAATTTTAAGTTTCCAAGTAATAAATATAATTATTTGAAACACCAAGTTTGTTCAGAGTTTGTGTGATATTTATTGTATATTGATAATGTGTTCAGGGAGCAGAAGTCTCCGTCTTGGCCTGAAGCAAGGATGACCCTCACCTCTGACCTCTCAGCTGTGCGCACAGGGGCTTGGCTGCTCTTGAACGGTTGTCTGAGCAGGCTGTGTCCCGCTGAAGCTGTGCCCGGTCTCTGGGCCTGGGTTCTATTCTTTTTGCAATGTATTTATTTATAAAAAATTTAAATCTAAGGAACTGGCAACTTTCTTTAATTCTTTCTATTTACAAAATGTCCATGTAAATACAGATTATTTATTTCTTCACCGTGGTAATGAGACAGAGAATACACTATATAACTCAGCTGAGGGGAAATGACATCTGCCATCATGTAACAGCCATTTCACATGTTTTTAACTCAATAGCTTTATACTTAATATGAACTTCGAAAATAATAATAAAATTTTAGAAAATAGAAAAGGCAGCTCTAATTGTGTCTGTACCACTGCACTTCTGGAAGTCTGAAGTTCATCTCTACAACATTTTGTAATTGTCTACACGATGTTGTCCATAACAAGCCAATGATTAAATATTTGCCAAATTTTAAAGATTCATTGTTCTGAAGTTATTAAGCATGAGACATGTTTATTTCTCATCAGGACTTGAAGAAGTGATGGAAGGAATGCATTTTGCTATTTCCAGGGAGATTTCAACCAGAAAAAAACAATAGCTTTGAAATCAGGAGAAATTTAACATTTCAAGGCAGATGATGTTTTGAGACTGGAGGATTGCCTGGGTGACCCAACATGAGTTATTTTGTTTATCTGTCCTTTCTTGAGATGCTGATATTTTGTATCTTATCAAACAGGAAAAAGTCTTATTTAACCAGGTCTTGGTAATTGATTATTCTCCATCTGTTCTCTATCATTTGCTAATTGGTTTTTATTATCATGGATATTTTCTGTATTTGGAAATGCATCTCATTTTTGATGAGTCTTCTTGATATTTGGACTAGCTCATATATATATTAAATTTTCAAATAGTTGTCACAAAGAAGTTCACATTTATGGCACTTAATTCAAATGAACTCACTCACAATCAGAAGTGCATGTGTGACAGAAGAGGCATTTCTGAAGCATTCATTTTTTTTCTCATGTGAGAGAAAGCAGTTCATTGCTCCAAAATAAGTTGTAGGTAGCCACTGTGGTCACATTCTCTAAATGGTAATGACCTTGGTTCCTAAGATGTTGTTTGGTGAGCAACAAATCAGCAATAGCAGATACTGAGTTGTAAAAAGCTGTCTAGAAGCACTTAAACTTACCTAGTGAGATAGCTATGGAAATTCTTTAGCTTTAATTTCTGTATTTATCTTTTTCCCACAACCAAAACTCCAGATAATGTTTCTGTATTTGTATTACTTTGAACTATAAAAACATAGAAATAAAACTACACACACACATATATATATGATTGATAATATTAATGTAAATGAAATTTCCTTCAAATTTAGTAAACACCAATTTATTTTCAGCAAGCAAATGTTGTAGTTTGAAGGTTTATGTCTCTGTAAAATCTGTGTTGAAATTCTAGTAACAAAAGTGATGAGATTAGAAGAAAAAGTCTTAGAGAGAACAGTGGGCAATGACTGTTCCTTAAGACAAGAAGAAGAAATGTCTTGATTTTTAGCTATGTAAGCTATAAGTAAAAGAAAGTAATCAATAGGGCATAGGTCCTGGCTGAGCACTAATCTGGTGGTACTCTGACTTTGTACTATTCAATTTTGAAAATGATCAGAAATGAATTTATAAAAGATACTCAGTCGTTGGAGGTTTTAAGAGACTAAGACAACTTATAAGGAGAGGTTTCACATTACACTAGTATTTATTCCACTTAGTGAAAGTTAATTGACATTTGAAGGTCTGTATTTATTTAAGGTAAAGAACATAATGCCTGTAAATGGTAAAAAAAAAAAAAAGTCAATTTTTTTTCTAGGCAATTGTATTACTCCCAGTTCAAGAAAATATGAGAGAGTACACATTAAAAATAAATATCTTTTTTAATCTATTTTTCTTTAAGATTTTAATGTATTTCAACTTAAATATTGTTTATTTACATAATACTTTAAGAGTAGCAAAACCACTATATTATTTTCTGTAGTAATTGTCTTTTATTATTCTTTCTGAATATATCTTTAATTATGATATATTGTCAATGTTCCTTGTCCTCAGTCATATACTGTTCTTGCCATTTTCTCTTCATTCTTTGGTAAGCCTTCTCTTTTTCAACAAAATTCAGAAATTATTTTTGACATAATTTCCTACATATCATTTATCTTATAAGAATAATTAATATTAATATCATACTATGAGTTGATATTGAATATCATTTTAATAATTTGTGTATTACCAGAGAAGCTTCATTACAGATATCTAACTGTTGCACAAATCCTAATAGATCTTATAATAAAAATCCAGAGGCAGATATTGGGGTAAAGCTGAGAGATCAGAGATACAGCAGAACAAGCCACTAGAGAAACTTCTCACCACTACTGAATTCTCAGTCTGAAATAGGTAGATCTTGTTTCCATGAGTCCTCAGACTGAATCCTCTGATTTTTCAGCCATTTCAGGGGAGACTGAAATGAAAAGGCCAAACTCCTGCCTCCTCCTGCCTTATATTCCTTTCTTTTCCCAGCCATATCACTTCCTGTCTGAGGCTTCCTAGTACTGGGATTAAAGGTGTGTGATCCCAAGTGCTGTCATTATATGTGTGTTTCTTCTGTTTCTTTTTTGACCTTGATAAATCTCATGTAGTCTATACTGGCCTTGAACTCACAGAGATCTAGACAGAGATCTAAAGGTATGTGTCATCACTGCCTGACCTCTATGGCTAACTCTACCACTGACTCTGTCCTCTTATCTTCAGACAATCTTTATTAAATACATAATATATTACCTTAACTGGCATATTATTTACATTATAATTTATGTGCAATCATACTTTCTACAAATATAAATGTTTTATGGTCTATCTGGTTTAAAACAATTACTTAGAGACATTTTAAAGATATATAAGAAAATTTAAATTATCTAGGTTACACATCTTAGTTCTAAGGTAAATACACTAAATTAAAACATTTAGGTAATTTCTAACGATACTAAAAACCCGTCTTTTCTATACATTACAACGATAAAATTTGGGCAAACCTTTGTGTTCATTCTGAACACCCACAGGAAGCATCTTCAACTCTATCTTGCCCAGAGAAGCAGAGTTAACCATCACTCTTCAGCTCTATCTATGTGAGAAAGTTTATTTGAATCAAGATTTTATTCTATTGTTAATTGCACTAACTTTTCCTAGTCTGAGAGTCTTCATGAACAGACATTTTTATTAAGATATGGATGACGGTGTCTTTGAACAGAACTAGAAAAAAACATTAGAGTCTGGCAAAGAAATTAAAAAAGATAAGGTCACTTTCAGACTGGCAGCTTTTCAGGAAATTATTATGTTCTTTCCTGTGTATTTTGACCACTTTCAGTTTTTGCTTTAAGTTTGTCTTTTCCTTAATGCATAGTTTTTAGATCAATTGCTTTCAATAAAAAGTTCTTCTTGAATAAATGTCAGTGATACTAAGCTCTATAACTCTAAATTGTAATTAAAGGGTTTACTTCACTCAGATAATGTCATGTGGATTATCTGAATTCATTCATTAACTTTTAAAAATATTTAAATTTCCATATATTCCTTAGCATAATAAATATTAGATATTGTTCCATATATACTGAATAGAAAAGTGACTCAGAACAGACAAGGACCTTGTCTTCCCTGAATGTATAAGAACATTGCTTAAGGGATGGAGAAAATATTTTTATAACAGACACACACATACATACACATTTCTCTACCAATAAAAGAAATTTATCTAATTTGAGTTAAATTTGATTTATTATTGAACAAATTAAAGGGGAAATGTTTTGGAGCTCTCCGTTCAGTTCTTCATATTTATCTACCATCTATCTACTAAGAATTTGGTTTGTTGATACTGCCTATCCATATATTATTGGGTTGAAGACATTTTAATTATTTCTTTTTCTGAGATTATGATATAATTCTATCACTTCAGCCTTACTTTTCCTTCATGTAAACCCTCCCATATACCCTTTTTATACTATTTCCAATTCATACACTCTTTTTTATTTATTGTTATTACCTGTACTTATATATCCCTAAATGTAACTTGCTCAGTCTGTCTAATATTACTGGAATGCTTGTTTTTAAATCTGATCATTTGGTGTTAACAATGCCAAAACAAAAGACATCTTCTGGAAATTATTTTCTGTTGGTCAGTTATTAATCTATTTGAGACAATCTTATTCTTATCATTCATTTGATTTCCAGTAATATTTTTGCATACACATTAGTAATTAAATATCCTAATATATGAATAGAACAAAATATAACAAAATATTAGGGCCAGAGCATGTGGGCACAAGAAGAACTGTAACACTTTCTTAACTCTAACATCCAGTTAGGAAAAGAATGTCTATTCAGTTTTTTGCATGGTTCAGATTTTCTTTCTGGTCTAAGGATTAGAGAAAGGGGGAGGGGAAAAGGTCTTCCTATCTACATTCTGGCAGCAGCCACAGCAGAAGCTTCTTCCTGATTGTGTATTTAATCCACTCCCCTTGGCCTTGTAGTTAATAGAAATTCCTCTCAAAGCCTGACAATCAGTTGACAGTGAGTCCCAGCTCAGTGTTGTGCAATTTCATTTTCTTAAGTCTCTCCCTAACTATCTTAGTGAAAAGGTGGAAGAGCTATTTCAAGGGCTTCTATCCAGATGACATTTTTAAACTAGAAATGAAAGTATAGGCTTTTGAGTTTCCAATATAACTGTTCATTCTATATAAGAAATAATTAGGTCCACTGCAAAACAGATGTGATACACACTGACCACAGAGAAAAGATTAAGGAAGTCAAGCAAAATAAATCTGAATTGCAGTTTACTTAATGTCTATTGTAATAACATTCTTTGTTGTTTTTTAAAGATGTGAATGATTCTTAAGACATTCTCATACTCTCCAAAGCAATGTTGATTTGAAAAAAATTACACAACTGAAAAGTCACCTGATATCTTCAGTGTTGTATTGTTCCTTAAGTAAACAGTTTAAAAGTAATCAGATATTTTGACACTAAATAATAAAAGTCTTTCATGTTCTTCCATTTGCTTAGAAACTCTTTATTCCCCCACTGGAAAGTTTTAACTTAAAGATACTCATAGGTAAATAACTTTATTGTATGTTAAAAAACAGTTATATAGGTATTTCAAATTTATTTCTTCTGTATATTTATGGGATTATTCAATATTTGTATATATTTTTGTGAATTATGAATAGAAAAACAAGAATTATTTCTTAGAAAGAATGTAAAATCATAGGGTAAAATTAAGAAAAATAAAAGAGAGCAAATATTAAAAAATTAAGTGATTATGTTATAGCAATTGACAGTAAATTTAAAATATTAGCATTAAAATGTTAAAGATAATGCTATGCAGGTTTTAATATATAAAACATGGCCATTTAAAATAAAATAATTTTAAAATTAAATATGAATAAAATGAACAAAAACTTAACAAACCAGAAGTATAAATTGATTTGAAAAATTCAACCTGAAGGAAGTTTTAAAGCAATGTTAGAAAATGCTAATTTAATTTAAAACTGCTGTTATATGTCATTATTTTATAGAACAAGGAATGTAGCTCTTGTTGAAAATTTGTGAAACCAAATAGTATTAGAAATTAAAAATACTTCTAAAGGAATTAATTCATTATGAAAGAAACAAAAAACCTAATACATATCACTTTTATTCACAGATAAACATAAAAATTTTGCTTTGGAAATTTAGTAAAATAAAATGTAGTTTGCTAATATAAATAAAGTTTGTCATCAAATGATACATTAAATGACATTAAAACTCACAAACATTTAATTCTTTAAATGGTTTCAGAACCAATAATGTGTCATCAGCAATGAATGACATAAAGCCTTTGTGTACTAGGAGAAAAACTTAATATGTGAGTACAGTTGCCTTATTATGAAGTACTGTAGCACACATATCATCTTAAAATCAAACTTTAGAAAAAACTGAAAAGTTACAAACAAGAATAGGACAGAAAATATTACTCTCATTACAGACTGAATTCCTGTTACTGGAGAATATAAGAAACCAATAAAAGTCAATAAAATATTGAACCTTTAAAGCTATTCTTTTAAAAGTGATATGATTGCCAACATACGTAATCAAATAAAATCTAGAAGCAATAAGAATTAATCATAAATTTCAGCAAGGTTGCCAAATACCAGAACAATTCAGAAATCAATACCATATATACACAAGCAACAGCTGATTCTAAAATGTAATAATAAAACATGTTCCCCTGCAATAGCAGCAAGAGTTGTAAGTTATCAAATAATGTATTTAATAAAATGTGTCTAAGACATTTAAGAAGAAAATTACTGAAAGATATAAGAAGGCTTTAAATAAACCAAAAAAAATGCAGGTTTCTCTTGAAAAAAAGTTGTATTGTGTATAAATTTTATCCTTTAGTACTCCATAATTGATATAAATTTAATAACAAACAGAATTGCTAAGAACAATTTAATAAGATAATTTGAGAAAATATGTAAGGATACTAAACTTCCAGTAAAAACAATGCATGGGAAAATATGAAATCAGTAAATTTTTTATCATTAGAGCTTCATAGACAAAGAATATGAACAACACATAGAATATAAGAAGATTTTGAAATGGATAAATGATCATATGCATGATGAAATTTAGAATAAATACTATTTAAAAATATCAACAGGGAAATTAATAATTTTTAAAGATCCTTGAAGGAGAAATGACTATTTCTATAATACTATAGTAGCCTACTATATAAGTAAACTTTCCATTATAGTATTAGATAGCTGAGATAGATTAACATAACAATAAACAAAGGCTCTTGTCAATCATACAGAACAAACAGGATGTTGTCCATCTTGAGAACTTTCACCACATTAATTCTGCTAGCAATAGACTTTTCTCTGAGACTTGAGTACTTTGTTTCAAGCTGACATTAAACTAAAAATAAAACCATGTACTTCCACTTACAATGGCATCAGGTAAATATTCCATTCCAAAATGAAAAAATAAGGAAAATAGAAAATGAAATAGAATATTATCCAAGTAAGACCAAAAATCAATTTTCTCTTCTCTCCATGCTTACATTAAGAGTACAGTGGTTGGATGTTTACTCAAAGTTCTCAGTCAACCTTTCTCCCATCATGTTCTGACTGCAGTTGTCATTGGCTCTGACTTCGCAGTTGAAGTCAGAAATTACCCATTTCTCTTGGCATCATTCACTGTCTGGGACCACTGTTTAAAGTTTAATTAATTTTTTAAAGGTAACATGTAAGTTTTGTTTATACTTTCGTTCATGCATTCCATGCTTATGTAGACCTGTTGTAGTTAGGATACTGAGCAGAATCTGTGATCACCGTATCACAGACCAAGTACACTGTGGATGGGAAGCATCTATGTTGTGAAAGAGAAATCAAAAGTGAAAAGAGAAATCAGATATGTCTAATCGTGTCAAAGCCACACTTCCCATGGACTTCTATAAAGTCACACATCTTAAACTTTTCTGACTTTTATTTTTAATTTAAAAGATTTTTATTTCATTTCATATACTAAGTACAGTTTTTCTTCCCTCTCCTTCTCCTCCGCATTCCCCCAGGATCCCCCCAACACACACCCACAAAGATCAGGGAGTGGTGACCCATATCTTTAATCCCATCACTGGAAAAGCAGGGAGATTTATCTGGATCGCTATGATTTCAAAGCCTTTAATCATAGCTCTAGAAAAGTTGAATCAGGAAGTAAGATAGCTGAGCAGAGGGAGAAAAGGGAGGAGGAGTCCAGCTTCCCCTGCCACTTCCCTTGTCTGCACAGAAGAGAGAGGCTCAGTGTCAGAGGATTTGATAAAATAGGCCTGAAGAGTTGACTGAGTGAGAATTGTCTGTGGTTGGTTCCCTGTCTTCCCTGTCTTTCCAGTATTTCAAATTTTCCCTGGTATCTGGCTCAGGGTCTTTATTATAATACAAAATAGAATTTGTGCAATAAGCATGAACAATCCTTGTGGATATCTGCTAATTTTCGTAGGAGCAGATGTTTTCTTAACTCCGAAATGTTTTTTTTTCTATTAAACTATCTATCTATTTCATAGTTCTCTCTCTCTCTCCCACCCTTTACCTCTACTCTTCCATTTCCTTGTGCTCTCTTCCTACTTCCCACTGTGTCTTCCCACTCCCAATTTATTTAGAAAATCTTACCTATTTCCTTTCTCAGGGAGATCCAAGGATGTCTCTCTTAGGATCTTCTTTGTTATCTAGCTTTTCTGGGGTTGTGATTATCTTTTGCTTTACCTATAATAACTATCTTTTTATGGTTTTGCCTTTATTATGTTTAGGTATGTTTCTTTTATCCATAATCTCTGCAAGACCTTTATCATGAAAAACTATTAGATTTTGTCAAATGCTTTTTCAACATCTAATGGGATGGTCATGGTTTTTTTTTTTTTCAGTTTGTTTATATTGCATAATATTGACAGATTTTCATACTTTGAACTATCCCTGCATCTCTGGGATGAAGTTTACTTGATCATAGTTGATGATTTTTTTGATATGTTCTTGAATTCAGCTTGCCAATATTTTATTGAGTATTTCTGCATGAATATTCATGAGGGAAACTGGTCTGCAATTCTTAAGATTTGGAAGGCAGAAATCCTCTGGATCTCTATGAACTCAAGGTCTAACAAAGCTAGGCAGTGGTGGCACACACCTTTAATCCCAGCAAAAGAAAAGCTGAACCAGACAGTGAGATAGCTGGGAGAGAAAGAAAGTTAAACCAGAAATTGAGATAGCAGGGGGAGAAAGAATGATCATACTGGAGAATGTAGAATTTCTTCCCTTCACCTGCTACTTTCCTTTTCAGCTGAAGACAAAGAAGTCTTGGGTCAGAGGATGCCTGGAGACATGGCAGAGGAGTTCACTGGGTGAGAACTGGCTGTGGTTTGTTGCTCTATCTCTCTGATATCTCAGCTTTTCTCCAATATTGGGTTTGGAGTTTTTATTAATAATATCAAATAGATTTCTATAACTGCATTGATATTAAGGAATATTAATGATCAGTGAATTTTAATTCCTGTTATTTTTGGTTGTTATGTGTGTGTAGGTATGTGTGTGTGTATTTCCCTTCTTTGGGGTTTTCTGTGTGGATTATTTTCTTGCTTGTGTTCATGGGTGCATCTCATTTCTTTAGGTTGAAGTTTTCAGTCCAGTGTTCTATAGGACTGGATTTGTTAATAGGTATTATATAAATCTGATTTTGTCATGGAATATGTTATATACTTTATCTATGGTGATTGAAAGTTTTGCTGGTTTTAGTAGTACAGGATAGAATCTGTCTTGTAGTTTCTGCGTAACATCTTTATTCTGTATGTTTAGTAGTTTGATTATTATGTGATGAGGGGACTCTTTCGGAAGTCCAGTCTATTTGGTGTTCTATAAGCTTTTTTTATCTTCATAGGCATTTCCTTCTTTAGGTTAAAAAAGTTTTCTTTTATAATTTTGTTTAACGTAATTTCTGTCCTAGCATCCCTTTTCTATTCCTATGAGTAGGTGTCCCAGATGTCCTGGATGTTTTGTGTCATGGCTTCAGAGTTCTCTTTGACTGATGAGTTTTTGCTATTATGTCTTCAATGCTACATTTTGCTCTCTTCCATCCCTTGCATTTTGTTAGTTTTGCATCAGAATTTTTTGGTTTAGCCAGGTTATCCATTTTCAGCATTTCTGCAGTTTGTGTCTTATTTATTGCTTTAATTTCAATTTTAATTCTTGAACTTTTTTCTTCATCCATTTAATTTCCTTTTCTTGGGTTTTATTTAGAGGATTTATTGATGTCTTCCAGTTTTCTGTTTGTTATTTCTTTGATTTCTTTAAGTGAATTTTATTTTTAAGGCCTCTATTGTCTTCATAAAGTTGTTTTTAAGGTTGTTTTCTTTTTGCTTCTTTTACACTGTGATGTTTGGTTTTTGTTGTTGTAGAACCACTACATTTGGTGGTGACATATTCCTCATATGTTTTGTGTATTTTAGCACTGTTGTCTACACATGTCTTCTTCAAATTGGTGCAAGTGGTATCTGTGTCTCAGGGAGCTGCTTTTGGTTCAATGAAAGCTGACAGATTCTCTATCTCAGGGAACTGCTTTTGGCTCTATAGGAGTTCTTGGTGAAGAGTTACTGACAAATTCTGTCTTAGAGAGCTACTTATGTCACAAGGGGATAGGTGAATTTGGGGAATGAGTGGGACTTGTAGAATGCAAGACCAAACTTGGGTGTTAGTGGGGATGCCTCCCTGCCCAAGTCTTCCCTGCTGGTCTGCCACTGAGCAGCAATAGATGGGGGTGGGGAAGCAAAATTGTGTCCTAGTTTCTAGAGATTGTGCTCTCTAGCTGTACTGTGAGAAGAGTCACTCACCTTTTGGTCACCTGCTGATGGCTGTATTTGGGAAGAAGGAGAACTTTTAGATTACAGGGTCCAAAAGGGGTGTTAGCGGCAATGGCTGCTGGAAAAAGGAGTCATTCCAAGTGAGTATTATTATTATGCAGGAGGGGAGGGATTCTAACAGGCAAATCAGGTTATATCTAAAGCTGGAGGACACCACTGATAGCTGGACCTGCAATGGGAGAACTTAGCCCTGGAGAGACACATATCCTGATTGTTTCAGAAGTCATGCTATACTTGGAGCAGATAAGACAGCTTTGACAACTGGAGCTTTAATGGAATATCTCAGCTCTGGAGGAAAATATATCCTGACTTTTCTGGAAGTCAGGCTATTCCTGGAGCTGGGGTGTGGTGGAGGATGGTCTCCCTGCACAATATAACAATCCTGCTCCTCTCCTGAGTTTGTTCTGCTCCTTTTTTAAGGGGACACCACAGAAGAGCTGTGCTTCTTCATTTCTCCTGCCCAAGATGTTGCTGCTTTTGCCTCACTCCACTAAAGTGGCAACCTTTGCAAAAATATAAACATCTGCTCTTGCTCCAGAGAAATTTACTTTTTCTGCTTTGTCTTGCTCAGTACCCAAAAGATATCTCAACAAGATTTTTCTGTTCTGCTATTCTTTGCTCACCCCTATCCCCTACCAAAAAAAAAAAAAAAAAAAAAAATCTCTGCAAGGTTTTTTTGTTCTCGGTCTCCAAGTTTCTTTTTTGCAAAGGCAAATACATATCTTCACCCAAGAGTCTTCTGATAAATAGGTTTATTTGGGAAGAATGAGTGCAGGAGGAGACTGGCAAAAAAACAAGCCAAGAACTGAACAGGCAGAGTAGTTTATATAGGACTTTTTAGAAGTAGCATTTCTCCAGATATAGTCAGAGATTGGTTACTTTTCCTGCCCAGGTATTGATTAGTTCATTGGTTAGAAGCAGAGATGTCTCTGCTTTCCAGAGCCAAGACCAAGACTGTATTTTGTTCATTGGATTTATATTTTTTTTCCACTGGCTCTGATTCTAGGGACAAAGTATGTTATTTTGGCACTAGTTTCAGAGTCAGGACATGTTTCTTTGGTTCTGGGTTTAAAGATAAAGCATTTCTTTCAGTAGCTCTATTTTCAGGGCCAGGGTAGGTTTCTTTAGCTAGTGACCTTTCCCTACAGTCTTCCTTGTTGTTCTCCAACTGGTGTAGCAATAGGTGTCTTTTGGGGCACATCGTTTCTTCCCTCCAGCCTAGCTTTCAGAGACTGGATTCACCAGCTGGGCTGTGAGAAGAGTCACTCACCTCTTTTTCCAATAGAAGTGGGCAGATTCCCATCTCAGGGAGCCTATGAGGTCTCAGGGCAATGTGTGGGATTGGGGAAAGGCAGGACTTGTAGATTGCAGAGTTGAATGGGGTGTTAATGGAGATGCCTAACTCAGGAGTTTTCAATGCTAGCCTGCAATTGAGATAGCAATGGGTGAGGGAAGGGATGGCATGATTTGTGCCTCTGTGCCTAGTCCTACAGACTGGGCATTTTCTCACCTTTTAATAGTGCATCATAGACATTAAAGTCTTACAGTACATAAACATTTGGGTGCTATTTGAGATTCAAATATTAGTACCCATCATAAACATGTGAGGTGTGTGTGTGTGTGTGTGTGTGTGTGTGTGTGTGTGTGTGTGTGTGTAGGTTAGGTCATTACCTGAAAATAAAGTCTATTGTAATTAAATTGTAAAGAATGTTTATAATCTCAAGTAAGTAAATACTCCTCAATCATATTCTATCAAATAAAAATATTATAACCTGAGCTATCTTTAAGTGACTACTTCAAAGACATGTTAATCTAATCAAAGAAAGGCAAAGAGAAGATATTTGAAAACAACATCTTTAAGGCAAGACAATCAAAAATGTGCATGAAAAGATTTTAAAACTAATCCTACATTTATAATAAACTCAAAAAACAATGGTGAAGGAGAAAAAAAGACTGTTCAGAAAAGTGACCATTATGAATCTATAAGAAACAGAAAAGATGATGTGACATCAAACATCGGTAATCAGCACTTCTATGAATAGAAAATCTGAATTTAAAAATTATCTCTGTAAGCCAGACATGTAGCATGTCTGTGGGGAAGTTCTCTGACTGATAACTGAGAGAAGTCCTATTCCACTGTAGATGGTAGTGTTGTCCTTAGGCATGTGGTCCTGAGGTGCTTAATGAAGGTAACTGAGAAAGAGTAAGCAGTGTTCTTTCATAGTCACTGCTGTTTGAACTGCTTCTCTGGCTTCCCTCAATGATGGACTTCAATCTGTAGAGTGCAATAGTTTCTTTCCCCCCCCCAAGTTGTTTTTGATTAGTTTTTATTACAGTAAACAAAAATCAAACTAAGATATGGGTATTTCTCAGGAACATAATCAGAAAAACAGTCACAAATTTTAAATGCCTATGTATTTTATTTCATAACCTTTCACTTTTCCAAAATACCAAATAGGAATATCCCATCATTTAATACAGATAGTAAGTAGGAGATTCTCTGACAAATTTGGTAATAAATAAATTGACAACTCAGCATTATGTGTGTTAACAAGAATAATACCATTAATATGTTTAGCAAAGGAATGAATAAGCAGATATGCTTATATAGGGGAATAACTTATGTGAACATACATTTCCCTGAAAATAAATCAATAAAGGGGCCAGTAACATAATTTCATATTACTCTTTGCCTCTTTTATATTGAGTTGTGTCTTATGGTTTGTTTCTGGTTCACACATTTTATTTTTATTATGTTGGAAAGCTTTGCACATGATTGCAGATTGTGCCGACTATTTAGATTATTAGCTTGGAGTACCTGGAGGGGTGAGAGTAACAGAGTACCGCCTAAGAAATTCTGTTAGAGTGGTGTTGGATTTTGTTACATAAGACAAGGCTTCTTATACATTACTCGCTCTCTTTGTTCCAATATTACCTGTAGCAGTGGTAGTCAGATGTCAAGTTTTCTGCTATTCAGGAAGCTTTCACGGAAATTCACTTAGAAAGCAATTGAGGTTAACAGGAAAACAGATATAGAACACCTGAGCCATTCTCAGAAGCTGTTTCTCTAATGATAGTTACATATATAAATACCTGTACCATACATTTATAGTTTTATTTCAACTTTTATAAATCCCTGAGAGAGAGAGAGAGCCACTCAGCGAAGCCTTTTGTATTCTTTAAGCCCCAGAAATTCTGTATTCACTGTTTTGGTTTAAAGCAATAACATGCTTATTATGTACTTATTTATTTACTCTTTTTTTTTGAGGAAGGGGTTCTCTTTGAGACAGCCCTAGCTGTCCTGCAACTAGCTTATGTAAAGTCATGAACCCACAAGATCTACTTGCCTTTGGCTCCCAAGTGCTGGTATTAAAGATATTCACCATCACTGGCCAGTTCATTTTCTTCATGTTTGATACTATTATATAATTATATTATTTTCACCACCACCTTTTTTCTTCCAAACACCTCCAGATAACCATTCATACTCCCTTTCAAATTATTTGCCTCATTATATTCATTATTGTTACATGAATATATGTATATGTATAATCCCATGAATTTCTAAATATAACCTGGTTAGTCTCTATAATGTTACTGGTATGTATGTTTTCAAGATTAAACATATGATATTGATGAAAAGCAATGATCTCTTCCCTTGGGAAGACAAACTATGTACTAATTATGTGTCCTATTCCCACAAATAAATATAATCCTCAACCCTCAGCAAGGAAACATGTCTTCACAGAATAAAAGCATTACAGAAAATCACAACCAGTCTATATGCAGAGTCATGGAACCCAGTTCCAGATGGATACATTTAAAATACAGCTCCCATATCTTAGATCCAGGCATCATTTCAGAAGAGGAGATGAAGAGATTACAAGAGCCAGAGGATCAGTAAGTTTTCTGTAAGACTTTCTCCTAGTATTCTCAGAAGCTGTATGTGCAGGGAGTGGGGGTTTGTTGAGTGATAAGTATCCCTGGAGATCTTAACCCTACAAAAAGAACTACAGGCAACTAACAAATGGTGAGAAAAGCATGATTCTTAAGTACTCAGTAACTGATGCTATGCTTACCATCATAGTCAAAACAGGTAACGTGTCTGTATAGTTCAACATAGATTTAACCCCAAATCTATGTGTTGAGGGCGTAAGCATCCATGTTGTGATATTATGTTGAATTTTTGAGTAGGAATGTTTATAACATAAAAAAGGGATGAGTTTCAAAGGCATTAATTTTACTCTGCAGAAATGAGCCCATCTGTGGACCACCTTCTTTATTAAGGGATTCTGCATGCAACTCCTTCACTTTTACATATCCAAGTGTGCATTCTCAGAAGCTGGTCATATGTAGCTAACATACCAGTTGTTCACTTGTGTGTTTAATGTCAGACATTCTGTTATTGCTGCAATAAATAGTATCTTTCATCTGCTGTGTTTTTGTTTTGTTTTGTTGTGATTGTTTTAAGTAAATACTTTTGAAAGCTACTTTTGCCTCTGTGGAAGGTAATTTTGTGGCTCAAAAAATTATGTTTTATACATCTATTCTTTCTCTGTTTTGTTAATTTACTAAACAAGAATTTTCAGAAAGCATGACTAATATTTTTCCATAAATATACAAGTATATTTAGTAATAAATTCTCATCTTAACTCACCTCTGCATGCCTATTTAGACATTTGTATACTTTTCTCAAAGCTTTGTATACTGAAAGAATTTCTGGGAACACTATGAAGCTCCCTTATTTTTGAAGACTACAATGTTCTCTGTAAATCCAGGTATGCTTTTAGTTAATATTCTACCTTATTAAGTAATACAGTATATTAAAAGTTCCAGTGCCTTTTCTGACTATTGCTTTAAGATTTACACTGAAGGCAAGGCAGTGAATGTTTTCACGGTCTTACTACTGTCACCCTCAGGACTCAATAAAACCCAAAACCTGAGTGTGGATGAGGTTCAACTAGACAAAATATCACAAACAGCTATTGCAGAAGACTTAGGCTTGATTCCCAGTACCTACTGCCAGTTTCTCAAAACTCCCTGTAACATCAATTTTACAAGAATTATCACTCTGTTCTGGCCTTTGTGGGCTTTCATTGACAAACAGCCCCCTAAGAGACACATAAAACAAAATAAGATACAAATCAAAAAGAAATATAAAAAGCCCCATTATGCTTGACTTCAATGTAATTATTTAATAATGTCTTTATTGAAATAAATGTTAGATACTAATTCTCTTCTATGATATTTCACATACTCTTGTAAAGCTTATCCTTAGTCAGATTGTATTTATTGTATTTTTGCAAAATTTCATCAGTTAAATAGTAGTTTAAAAGTATAATTTCTTTGGTCAAGAAGGTTTTTATAATTTATATAAAATATAGGTATCTTTCCAGAAATTGTACCATACTCAATTCTGTCTAAGAGAATAAATATTTGAGATTTCTAATTTCTTTATATTATAAATGTGTGTGTGATATAGCTGAAATCCACTTAATTGGCCATATTTATGTTTTCTGTTTTTGCTTTTCAAGTACTAGAATGAGAGATAATTTCTGTTAAGATCTGCTTAAAAATAATTACCACCTTTTTTGTAACTATTTATGCGAAGGACATATATCTGTATTAGCCCAGTGTTCAAGCAGAGCTAAGCAGAACATCATTATGATAATGGATTGTAATAATGAGCTGCTTCTATTGAATTTCTCTCTACTCTGAAGGCTCAGGGACAGAGGCACTACACTGCTTATGATTTTGTTAGATTCTACTTCTTCCTGGTTGGACTGGTATGTTTCACAGCAGTTATTCTGTGCCAGTCTCTGCCTTCTAGCTTGAATGAAACTCACCAGATCTCAATTCTTGGTATTATATGAATTTCTTTATGATATAATTTTATTCCTTATCACTTTTATTTTTAATAATTATAATGTTTGAAATGAATGTATCAAAGATTTTTTTCATATAGTTAATTTGGTGTAGAACAACAAACTTCAGCTTCTTACAGTATATATATTTAACCAGTGTGCTCCAAAAGTAAAATTGGACTATATAAATTTATTTAAAGTTTTTTTACTTTTCTTTAACATATTGATTTAAAATGGAATATAGAGCCATGAGGAGTTACATGTGAAAGGCTTCGTACTGATACAGCTGTAGGGGCTGGCTGAATATTTTCACATTATCCTGGGTTTTCCCATCTTTGCATTTAGCAAGTAGCTATGATGTATGTGGCTGACAGTTTGCTGAGGTAACCCATCCTAAAGTGTCTAGTATGTTACCCACTCTGCTTCATTGCATACACACATTTTTTTTCAATGAATTTTTTTTGTCTCATGGTCCCACGCCTAGTTATTTGCAGCTCCTCCAACTTTTTCCTCCCATTTGAAGCTACCCCATACATTTTCTTACAGTATAAGAGGAAAAGAAGCAAACTATAGGATCGGTGCTACTCTACAAAAAGCTATTACAATGCTGTGCTAGAATTTTTTTTTTAAGCCATGATCATGCAGGTTACCTCAGGATTTGCCACATGTGAGACAAATGTATAAGGTGATTCTGTGGTGTCATTAAAATAGTCTTTTGAATGTTTGTTAGTGGCATGCCTGTGATGAGGAATGAGGGACCATGGTCTATCCCTGTTTTTCTCCTCTTTCTAATTAATTATGTGAGTGAAATATATGTATATATATTATATACATATATAATGATGCCTCTGATATGCACTCACCTTTATTATATACCTTCCTCATCTAGGGCTCAATTAAAGTGCTGTAAAGAGAACTATAAAACGCTTTCTTCTGCATATGATAGGATTGCTATACTTTAAACTCACAATATCATTGGCCACCTACACATGACTGTATCCATTAAGAAACCTTAAATATATAAAGATCCCAATCTTCCCAAAGAGACACAGACAGTAAAATGCTTGGGAGAGGAGGGACGGTCATGTTTCTCTGTGTCACAGCCAGTGGTATATTGCCTACATTGAAGTAAATAACTTCCCAATTCTGCTCTTTTAGGGAAGCACAGTTAAATGCACTTGCATGTTACAATGCATAATTTTTGTTAATGTAGGTATGACTCATGTCTATATTTCAG
Organism: Sigmodon hispidus; assembly: GCA_004025045.1. NCBI lineage: Eukaryota > Metazoa > Chordata > Mammalia > Rodentia > Cricetidae > Sigmodon > Sigmodon hispidus. The sequence goes on along the minus strand of PVIH01012674.1, from coordinate 39,870 downwards.
GGTTTCTGAAAGATTAATGACATAGGAGTTTATAAAAAATGTCTCTATGACCCAACTGGCTTTTAAATATCAGTGTCATAATTTTTTGCATTGATTGACTTTGTGAACCAAAACCCTATTTTACTGAGAGGACAGACTGGCTGCCACATGTGAATTTTATTTCTATTAGTTTCTGGTACTTTATTGCCTAGCCTATTTTAGGTATCCTTTGCTTTCCTTTTCATGTGTAAAATTTTATTTGAACAGATTAACATATCTAACAAATCTCAGAATTAATTTTTAATTCAAATTGATGCACATATTTTTTAACCAAATTCTGTCAGAATCTTCTCAATAGTTCAGTTGCTAATATTTATTTGAATTTTAAAATAAGATGGTCCTTAGAATCAGTATCTTGCTCAGTTTCTTTGATTTGCTTCAACTTCTAATTTTAAAACTAGTTGCTAATTAGTATAAATGCAAAGTACTACTAGGAGCTCTGTCACTGAACACAGTCTCTGGTACTTAACTAATACTCTAGATTTTTGTAAGAGCACATATCTTGTAAGAGCACACAAATACAACTATATGTAGTCCTGAAGGTGCTATGAAAGAATGTGGGAGAGGATGCAGGATCTTGAAAATATAGTTTCATTTGCTAAATAGTAATAAGTGAGAAATCAAGGCTGAAAGGAATACACAAACACACTTCCATTTTGCATAACATAGGCACTGTTATATGAATGTGTGATAAACAAATTATATATGCCAGAAAATGCTTAGTAGCAAAAGAGACTACTTAAGATCATTTTGAATCTATGAGATTTCATATTTACCTTTCAGTGATATTTATCCTTGAAAATTGCAATTCCACTTAACAATGAAATGGGTTAAAGTCTTCAGAATATGAGACTGAGGTTTACTTAAAGCAGTTTTTAGATTATCATTTGTTTGCTTATTTTTTACCCAACACCTCTGTAGTTTTATGTATTTGCTTATCCTCAAAACTACATAAAGTTGCCGAAATTCAAAGTGTAATATATAACAAAGCATCAGACATTTCTTAGTTTACTATCCATGTCTGCATTATGTTATTTATAATGTGATTTTATTGTCACAACTGGAAACTACATCATGTAGTGAAAAACGAATAAAGAAGTCTTAGGTACTTGTTTCAAACCCACATGAAGATGGTCTCTGTTGACAAAGTCTTTTCCCTCTTACTAGTGACTGTAGAGTTTGGATTGATAGAGATCCAACGGTGTGTTTTTCACACAGCTCTCAATTTGATGATGCCAATTAACATTAAAGATTCAATTCTATCACTCTTCTTTAAAAAAATAAAAGGACACCGGTTGGAGACTGACCCAGGACTATTTAGAATTTCCTGCTTCTTGGATGAAGCGTCCTTGGTAAATTACTAGCTTTCCAAACACAGGCTTCTTGGAGTTCTTCAAGATTAGGCGTCCTTGGTTAGTTACAGAAATGAGCTACATGGAGTCTCCCATGATAAGGTGTTCTTCGCTAAACTGCAGGCCTTGCAAAAAACGAGATGTCCTTGGCCCATCATACAATGTACGTTTAGATAGGACTTCAAACAGTAATCAGTCAGCTGCAGAATCATGGGACCAAAGAGATCATGCCCACCCCGACTTCCTCTGATAATTTTTCACTCTCCTCTTTGGTTAACTCCCCTCTCTCTGCCTGGAGCCTTGCACTCCTCTCTCTCTGCTCCCCCCTCCCATTCTAAAAGCACTGCTTAAAAAGCCTCAGCATTCATTCAATAAACTCAGACTCTTGTTCTTTATGCACTTGGCTTCCTCTCTCTCTCCCCCCATTTGTTTCACAGGTGGCCCCCCCTCGAAACCCTCGAATAACTGGACCTGCTGGACAGGGACAGGCAACTAAACTTTATCTAACCACTATCCACCACTGTAAGCGTTATTCTGGTTAGAACAACTTAAATTTAGATTTTGAAGTAAGAGATTGCTTTTTCAGTAAGAACTGAAAACACCCATTTTTTTTTTTCCATTTTGAAGTATTTTATTCCAAATCTTTGTTTTTTTTTTTTTCTTGTTTTGTTTTGTTTTGTTTTTGCTTTGTTTTTTTCTTCACATCGATCACAGTTCTCCTTCTCCTCCCACTCATGCTCTGAAAGTCTGGCATTTCAAGCTGAGGCAGGACAAAGCCCCTCCTCCCTATATCAAGGCTGGAAGAAGTATCCTTCTGTAGAAATGAGCTCCAAAAGCCAATTCATGCACTAGGGATAAATTCTGATCCCACTCATAAAGGCCCAACAAATTTTCCGAGCACACAACAGTCATCCACATTTGGAGGGCCTAGTTTAGTCCCATGCAGTGAGTTCCTAGTAGCTCGGGTCATCTGTCTCTGCTGGTTTTCTCATCATGATCTTGACCTCTTCGTTTATATAATCCTTCCTCCTTCTCTTTGACTGAACTGGGAACTCAGCCCAATGCTTAGCTGTGGATCTGTACATCTGCTTCCATCACTTGCAGGATGAATGTTCTATGATAACAATTAGGGTGGCCATCAATTTGATTACAGGGAGGGTCACTTGAGGCACCCTCTGAAGTATTGCTTGGAGTCTTGGCTGGAATCATCCTTGACATCACCTATTCTTAATGACAGGTAATAAACTCAATTCTTACTCAAATCCCAAAACTCAATCTTACTTCAAGAGGTTAAAGTCATTGTATTAAGATGCAGAAGTGCCTAGAAAGCCCACACAAAGATTTAAGGACAGCCAAGGATTGCTAAGAGCAAGATAGTCTTTCCCAAGAAAGAGCATACTAATTAGTTATCTGATGCCAGTCAGCCTTAAAAGCATATATACAAGTATCATTTTGCACACTTAGTAGCATGTGTTTTTAAGCGCTTAGGAATATATATGTACATGTATGTTATTGCTACATATTATGTATTTATATATATGTACATATATATGTAACAAAAATTTTAAAAAAAGGCTCTGAATTTGAAAAAGACCAACAGGATATGGAAAGATTTAAAGTAAAAAAGAGAAAAGTGATATAATTATACTATAATTTCAAAAATAATGAAAATAATTAAAAAATGATAATATTAAGACAAAAAGGTTGTGGTGATATGTAGTATATTTAATACAAAATAGTCTGAAATATTAACGAAACCCCCCTCAGAACCAAGCCATGAAGTTCACCTGACAGATAGACATCCATATGGATCTCTCTGAGTTTTAGGCCTAAAAGAGCCAGGCAGTGGTGGCACACACCTCTAATGCCAGCATTTGTGATCTCATGACCCTGTTCTCAGTATTTGAGAGACAAAGACTTTTAGTCCTAGCAATAGGAAATTTGAAACAGGAAGTGAGATAGTTAGGGGAGAAAGAAAGATAAGGCTGGAGGAGGCAGGATTTCTTCCCTTAGCCGTTCCCTTCACTTTTTAGTAGGACTGAGATGATTGGAGTAGTAGGATTTATGGAGACAGTACTGGGAAGTGGCTAGGTGAGAAGTGGCCGTGGTTTTTGTTTGTTTGTTTGTTTCTCTGCTATTTCTCCAATATCTGGTTCTGGGTTTTTATTTTAACACTAAATAGAGTTCATGTGATAAGAGGAAGATTATGACACTGCCAAACAATGTTCCAGGGATATAGCAACACTATTGAAAGCTCAGCCATTGTAACAGTCAGAAAATGGTTACTTAAAAACCCTTATTAACGTTTTATGAACAGTTAGTTTTTAAATATAGAAAATATCTATTATAAAAACAACAGATAATCATTGAAAGAGAACAAAATACACAAATGAAGAAAACAAATATCTATTCTCTTCCCAATACAAATATTAAATACTATTTAGTAAGTATGAATTTAACATATTTACTAAAAACTAATCATTTTTATCTAGTTGAGAACTTAATATTTGTATTAAACAAGAAATGCTTTAAATGTTTTGAGTCATATCAATGTTTCTAAATTTAATTTTTATTTTGTGTGAATTTCATGCAAGGGTTTTTTATATACATTATTTCTATCCCTCCTTTATCCTTTCTAGCAAGCCTCATGTGACTCCTTACTCCCTCTCATAACGTCTTTTATTTAAATATTGTTATTATGCGTACCTTTAGATAACCACATATACCTCCTACCTAATCCATTCAACAGTTCTTGCATGTATACATGATTAGAGATGACCAGTTGGGACTGAATAGATTTTGGTGAGCTCATCTTTGAATAGCACTGAATTTCCATTTTTTTAGCAGCTCTTAATTGCTTTAATTCTTTATTCTGGGCTGTAGACTTGCTAGATATTCTCAATTTGTGAGGGCATGGCAACTATCATTTTTCTTTATGCTGATTATGTTTAGACAACCATATTTTTATATTTCATGTCTTGCATATAGAAAGCACTATCTTATAGCAGACATACCAGTCCTTTACTCTCTTACCCTCCTATATGATGTTCCTAATGCCTTAGGTATAGGAGTTGTAGATATATCTAAATTCATTTCAATTATATTGTAGATGTACTATGTTGCCTCCCTGAAGACAAGCTTTCAGAGTATCCGAAAATGCTTTGCAAGCTGCCAAAAAAAGATAGACAAAAAAGATAAATGCGAATCTCAAAAATGGTTGGTATGACAACATATTTAAAGTCTACATTAAATACCCTTTTATCTGTGGAGTAATCAACAACTACCTAATTGAATTTAAGAATTTCAAGATAGGAGACAATTCATGTGTGGGTCTCTATATCTAGCAAAATAACCATGTGTAGTGAAGCCATGGATCATAGAAGAAAATTACTATTGCCACTTTCATAAACCATTAAACTTCTGAACTATATTCTAAATATTTAACCTTATACCCTCAGAAAAGTATATTGTCTATCCCTCATCAAAGAAGCTTATTTTGCAACCAATAGAGACCATTGCAACAAATCACACTAGTCAAAATCTAGAAAATAAAAAAATTATGCTTTCTTCTATTTCATACTTAATCTATTATTATGACATTTTAAATTAGGAAGATAAATACACACAGAAAAAATAGAGAAAAATAAATAAATTTAGCATTTTATTTTAAATCTTCTTTCAAAACTAACACAATTTTTCTCTATATACTGGTGACCTCATAACCATTGTGTCTTGCCATCTATAAAATTCTATCATATTAATCCCTGCAAAAAATTAATACCCAGTCTTCTTATTTTTTTGTTAATTATTGAACCTAGTTGCAAATCTCTGTTTTATTTTGCCTGTTTTTAATTGCTTTGTGAACAAAATTATATAGAAAGTATGCTTATGATATATGTCATCAGTTTGTTCATCGTAATTTTTGCATGATACTATAGAAGAGAATTTAATGTCTCTTATTTTGCCTTTCAGTTACTGAGAGATATTTGAATCCTTGTAAGTTAGGAGTTACTATGAGTAATGTTATTTTATCTTTCACAACTTTAGATATCTCAGTAAAAGTAATATTTCTATTAGATATAATTTAAAAATGACATGAAAGACATCTTTCAGGATCTGTAGATTCATCTTATATTTTGAGATTATATTAATTATACAATTTTTTCCATTTTTCCTTTATTCTAAGCCCTCCCATATACCCTGATTTGGTCTTTTTCAAATTCATAGAATCTATTTTCACTAATGTTCATATATATGTATATAAATATATATGTGTATATGTAAACATTAGTGAATGTATATACATCATTATGTATACACATACACATATATAATATCCATGTATATTACTAAATACATAAATATAACCACATTATGTAAAATGTCACTGGTATGGATATTTTTCAAGGCTGACCACTAGGTATTAGATAATCAAATATTATACTCTTCCTTAGGAAGAATTTCTCCCATTCTCAATATTTCTTATTTGCATATAGATTTGTGTGCTGGTTTGAAGTCTCATAGCTTTCTGCTGACAATTAATTGTGATTGAAATATGTGAGAACATTAAAATCTTCAGAAACAAAATGACCTAAATGATAATACACATTATACACTGTTAGTATTCAGAACATAAGAGCAGCTCTCTGTATGTAGTGAGGGAAAACGGCACATGATATATACTCTGCATATTTCCATATGTTGCTGTGGCAATGGAAGCTAGAGTTAAAATGATGGGTAAAAGACCAGCTTGGATAAGAACAAAGGTAGTAAACAGGGCTTGTCATTAGATAGAACATCAAGCTTAACAAACAGCAGGAGAAACAGAAATCTGGGCTAGTGACTGATGGTTTAATATGTCCCTTTCACCTCTGCTCTCAACCTCTTTGAGGGTCATGTGTACTATTACCTTTTAATGTATCTTTGCTTCCAATTTAAGTAATTATCACAAACTTTTTTGTAAATAAGGATCGTTTTGGGAAAGAAGCTCTTATCTAGGAGATCAGTCCAGACTTCACTGTAGATGCTATGCATCAACCAAGAAGACTGAACAATGTTTGGTGGTTAGAATGAAGTTGCCCCTTGCTCATGGTAAAGCTGCAAATGAGTAACATAACTTTAAAAACAGAGAACTTTGTATAATTTATATAACCTAATATACCTACAAGGTCAGGGATTAATAACATTGTGCAAGATTTAAAAGTTAGGAGACAGTGGAAAAATTCCATTTTTCATATCACGAATATAAATCCAAAAATAAGGGGGTTTCTTTATGCAATTCCAACAAAATGTTTTCCTGGAGCACAGTTTTGATGAATTTAAAGTTTACATAATAATGGTTCTTTTTATTTTTAAACATTCAATTTTTTAAGAATATCACAAGAATCATTATCATATGTATCTGATTTATATTATGTAATTTTGTATGCAATGAGATTTACTTTTTTATGTACTTTTGGTATTTATAATAGATTTCATGCTGGTTTCTTTGTGCCCAAGCTTCCAATCATGTATGTCTATGTAAGTTTAAGCTAAATTTAAAACATTGAATAAAATTTTAGTTCCAGTATCACTAATCCCATTTCTTAAAATTATTATTATTGAAAATAACATATTTGGAGTATTCTCAACATCTGATAAAGTTTATTTTACAATACAAAAATTAGTGCTATTGAAAATATAAGATGGATTAAATTTCCACTATCTGAGAAAGTTCACTTCATAATAGCATCTCAAGAGGTGGTAGAAGAAATAGAATCCTTAATAATAGTATGGCAGAAGCCAAACTTACAGCCAGAACCCCTACATTACATTCTACTTTCAATAGCAATATATGCTGTTTTTGTTATGTTTCCCTGATGTTCCTAGAGGTGAAATGACTCTGCTATGTTGAGAAATCACATGACTTTGTGGTAGAAAGAATAACTGAGTCATGAGCATAAGATAAATAATTTAAAATGGATTGCAGATCTAGCATTTCTGTGAGAGATAATTATTTAATTTACTAAGTATATGGTCATATAATCATATTAATGGATTATATTCCTGTAATGAAATAATAATTATTCCACATTTTTGAATGCTTCTGGTATGCTTTATGGTTGTTGTACTTTCCAACATCCTCAATTCTATTTCCAAATTAAAAACAGTGTATTTTTGATATCACATTGCATATTAGTTAACTGTAAGGTGTAATCCATCACAATAGCAATCAATTTAGTATGAATAATTCTTACCTTCTCAGTATGACAAAAATAAAAATGAACTAAATGTTTTATTATTGTTTCTATTGGATTTTTCTCACTTATTTCCAATACCCATTTTATTATGACATTGTTCTATTGATTTATGAGTATGTACACTTCTCAGTATTTTCCCTTGACTCTTCATTGTTTCAACCTTACTCAAATTATGCAAACTTTTCCTTCTGTTCTGTTTCTATAGTACACTGAAAAATAACAAAAGAATCTTTTATTTATATTCAGTTTCTCTGGAGGTTTATTGATTGCACAGGTACTTGTATTCAATGAATGGTGTTAGGAGAACTTTTGAGAATATTAGGAGCTTCCCCTTTGGTACTCTTATAGAATTTAATTTGATAACTAATGGGCTTCTGAAAATATTTTCAGGCTTCAGTATAATCTACACCTTAAGAGCCAGCGATCAACCACTGTCACTAGTGGGTTGTGTTGCATCAAGAAATGGCACATTCACATTTGTAAAGATATAAGAATAGTCTAATTTTATATGAGCAGTAGTCAATACAATTCTATATGCTATACAGATAGATACAGATATATAGGTAATAGTTCCTGAAAATTCTAACCAATCAAAGAGCCCAAGTGATACTGGCCTCTTTGTGAACACATTAACAAATTTTACTGATATCTCTAATTTCATGTTATTTAATGTCTAAAGCAAAGAATACATAATTACACCAACACAACATTGGGAAAAAGCAGGAGGAATTCATATACCGTAAACCAAAGTTATCCTCAATACTTTATTACTGTGGCTAGGTGCCATTATTCTAAGCTGTCTTTATCTGTGGGACAAGATACAATTTTTTTCTGACTCTAAGAAGTACATTTTAAATCACTACCAGTATATAGTGATTTAAGCAAGCTAATTACATATATCCACTAAAAGCAATAGCACATTCTTTAGATTCTACCATATGCCACTCACATACAGCAACTTGTTCTGACCTGAGAACCATTTCATGCATTCATGGTAAGAACTTTCTGCTTCCCCAGGTAATGGTGAGTCCTGGTAATAGATAGATGTCATTCTTATCACATAAAAGTTGTGTGTCTTGTGTCTAGCTTTACTCAAAATCATAAGCCAACAATGCCTTCCTTAACAAGCAAATAAATGTGATATACTTAAAATAATTTAATATCCATTGAATGCATTTTTATATTGTATGTGCATTAACAGAAATACAAGCACCATTGACTATACCAAATAGTACATGCATGTGTGATATAACATGAATGTATATTGCAAGCTTTTTATTATTACTGATTTAGTTATAATTATATTGTATGAAAGAACACTGAAACTGGAAAATACCACATTCAGTGAGACCATAAGTTGAATATTTAAATATTTTTGAGAATTTAAGAGAGTACAGCATCAATATCACAAGTAAAACTATTTCATGATGATGAGGATATTTCTGCTTTGAAAAAGATTATTACTCCTAGGAGGAATATTACAAGATGAGAATCAGTGAAAAAAGAGCCCCCATTGTTTGGTGATCATTGATTATTTATTTCTAAAACAGGAGACCAGTTTAAAGTGACTAATAAAATAATATCTAAGAATACAATTTTTGGAAGTTTGTGGTATAGTATGAGTTTTCTGGCCCCATTACTCTGGTGATTCAAACCCATAGACCTGCAGTCCCAAACCACCTAGTCTCATGGTCTGGACCTGCTACCTAGCACCCAAAAATGACTCAGACACTTATATTAATTTTATGCTACTTGGCCTATGTCTCATGCATATTGCTGCCTAGGTGTTTCATCTTAATTCAACCCATTTCCATTCATCTATCCTGCCACATGGCCCACGGTTTACCTACTATATTACCTCCTTTACCTATGCGTTGATTTTTCTATTTACTTCTATAATGCCTAACATAGGCCAAAATAGTTCTTTATCCACAGCATAAAGACAGCCCACATCACTTCCCATTTTCTGTCTAATCAAAAAGGAAGATTTCAATTTTAAAATAGCAAAATTACATATTCAAAACAGCTATCAAACAATAATTACAGTTAGAATATCTAGTCTACTTGTATTTAACAAAATTAAAAAATAATCTGTCATCTACTTTACCCTTGTGAGTCTAAAATTTCATTCTAATACACCTTTAAAAATAACTAAGAAAAACTATACTTATAACAATCTAATCTTCAGCTACATTGAAGACCACAGAAGGATATAATATTACCCAAGTAAACAGGAGGTGCAAGAAATTTCTAAAATCTAGAAATGACAGAAACAGCACCAGTGTACCTGGACAGTCATACAAAGTTCCTTTTTAATGTTGGGACATCTATCTTCAGCCTACAGGCTAATAGTCTCTGTCATACCCTTCAGTAAAGCCAGAAATCTAAAGGACTACTCTGCCCATTCCAGCATAGTTTGTCAGTCACTTTTTGTGTCCTAAACAATTTCTGGCAGTTTTCTCTGAAAAGCAGGAATCTGAAGGACTATCTCAGCCTGTTCTGCCTAAGTTCAAAGGTCACATTGCTATGGTACCTACATGCCCAGTTTAAACAGCATACTTTCAAGCAGTCAGTAAAACAACAACTTCTTGTCCAGTAGCTAACTATTACCACAAAGAAAGTATACCACATTAAATTTCTTCAGTTCCACTATTTTCTTAAAGTAGATTGGTGATGCCAGGAGCAGACCTTTCTCACTCTCCAGAAAAATCGAAGTTCTTACAATATTCTAAATGTCTAAATGCCTTTTACTGTAGGTTTTTGAAGTCTTTGAAAACTACCTAACTGAAATATATCTTTGTATGCCTAAAAAGATCTAACTGACATAATTACAAGTTTGATTATTATGGATGACTATTAGTCTATATTTCTTAATTATACATTACAATTTTAAATGAGTTACATAAACATCATATCTTAAACAAGAGTAGAAAAATACATACAGCATAACAAAATTGACCTTAAATTTGTATCAATAAACCAAAATCCATACAATTTAAAATATTTTGAGATTCACAGCTGATTTTTGGACTAGAATAAATTCAATAATCTATCTCTTAAAATCATTCCTGTCTCATATCCCCATTTTTGGAAATATATTAACTATGATCATTAATCATTCATAAGAAAACAAACATTTATAAACAATATTTTGGGAATTTGGGCATACTTTTCATTTACTACTTCCTGCTGATTAAGGGGTACTGGCAATCTTACAAATGTCCTGAAGTTGGATCATCTTATCCTTGAAACCAATGTGACCATTCCTTCCTATCCAACAATTTTCAGGTGGTCATGGTTGATGAAACTTTAAGAACCTAGGAGCAATCTACAGGTTCTCATCTTCTGTGGGAACCTCTTTAAGGAAGCAACATATACTTAGACACAAATTTTCAAAGTCAAGATACCTTTAAAATATATATGTTTGTTTAACTTAGCAGCCTTTGCAATTAAATGTCTTTCTATAGTTAGCTCATTAACAGTTAAAATATTAAAAGTAACCACAATAATATCCATAATCCAGACACTTTTTTTGCTTTCCATCTTTACATGGCTTTTTATATTTTTAGTACTCTATTTCTCTTTTTAGGAACTTTCTCTACCCCCTTTTTCTCTGACACCTATGTATTATTTTCACAACATTCTAACTCATTTAGAGGTTTTCTTCATCTGAATCTATTTTATTTCATATCCTTATTTTCCAACCAGCTTTTAAAATGCTACACTGTAAAACATTGCTATGGTGTTGACTCTGCCCTGCTAGATGGCTTTTCAACATGGCAGAGGTGTTAGAGTCATTCTGTTCTACAATCCATTTCAAAGACAAAACTCAAAAACTGCTTTCAGCTCCATTTTTGTGCTCTGGAACCCTTTTTAAGCTTTCTCAGGCTTTATGTGGGTGTTTGGTCCACATCAAAATGCCATCTGTAGTATGAGGTTTCTTGCCCCATCTGGCTGGTGGTCCAGACACACATATCTGTAGTCTCATGTTGTTTCAGGGTTATATTGGTGCTAGGCAGCCATCTTGAGGCAAAGTCTAGATGAGCTTCAAGATGCTGCACACCAATATGTTAACCCCACTCAACAACAAAATGCTTTCCTGTCCTCTCATACCTGTTACCTCTGCATCTATATTTCTAGTTAAATTTCTCTGCCACATGTAATTCTGTCTTCTTTTCCACCTCTCTATTGCACACTTGCACATTAAAGTGGCATTGAAAAGTCATACAGTGGTTTTTGTTGTTGTTGTTGTTGTTTACAAACTGTATTATATGCAAGTACATATTGTCATGAGTCCTTGGTCTGATTTCTGGTTTCAAAAAATGCCACAAATATTGGACTGTAGATAATATCTATCTCATCTATCCTATTATTGCTCAGGGTGAGAGTGAAGTTGCATCTGGACAGTAGAGAGACTGCAGGATCCAGGTGAGTCCCATGCTACTTCACACTTCCTTGTCCTAGGTGACCACCTCAAGCAACCATTTTGTAGTCCTTATGCAATGCCCAGGAAGAGGAGCAGCACAAGCTGCTGCAGTGGTAGCTTGATTTGGTAGTCTCAGTCTGGTAGCCCGAGTCTCCTTGTAGGGCTAAAGGCAAGCCAAACAGTAATGACATGTTTTCCTGTCTGCCATGGTCATCACTGCTGCCTTCTTTTACAATTACATGAAACTACTTTTGAAAAATGTCTCCCCATAAGACCTGTCATTTTTTTCAGTCAGTTGTTCTGGAGACAAGAGCTCTGCTGACCCAATCTCCAAGGCTGTGGCTCCTCTTGAAGTCCCCTTGCATTTCCCATGTCTCTGGAGTGCAACTCTATGCTCCTGAATGTACTGATGGCCACCATCATCTGTAATAAAGTCTTAAGCAACATTTTAATAAGCTAACTTGACTCAAGTTTATATCTAAGTGTAAATGCCTGTATCACATTGTAGTTCTATTTTAATTGCTTATGAACCCTCACACTGATATGCTCAGTCTTTCCATAAGTTCATATCATCACCCATACTTCTTGTTATTGTTTTCTTAACAATGGCCAATCTGATCAGAATAATAAGTTTCTAAACAATTAAATTTTCTTGGTAGCTAAGCATGCTGTACATACAGTTCAACAAGTACATTTTGGACATTTGTATATAATTTTGTATTTGATGTCATTTTTATTTTTGTAAGCTGGATTTTTAGGAAATTGGAAAAAACAATATCTGATATCAATAGTGTTTTATCTGATATCAATAGTGTTTTCATGGTATTTTTTTGGGGTAGAACTTGACACAAATATGAAGATGTAATGGAAGGCTTCTTTAAGCACTATAAGAATCCATGAAATAGGTCACAGACTCCATACCAGCATTTGGTAGATGAGAGAATTGTAGATCAAAATACAGGCTTTGTGAATGAATAAACTGAAAGCAACACAAGTATATTTTCACAGTATGTATTATGTTATTTTGCATTTTGTGAGTGACTGTAACTGATATGAAGATATTGACAGACTTGAGACATAGTAGAGCTTTATTAGTAATTGTTAAAAATAAAATAACATTTTAAGAATATAGCTAATTTTCTTTGAATTCAACTTGATGACCAAGGGTACCATTAAGAAGTTGGGGAAAGGGAATTCTTATCTCTAGTGTAATTTGGTGAAGAATAGTTAATATTATGTAAAATAACTTGACATAGGATAGCCAGTTCTGTAGAATATAAATGAAAAGACTGTCAGGTTTGTTTTCCTCTTAAATTTTGCTGAAATTTTTCAGTTAGAAAGTCATGTATGGAGCAGAGAGATGGCTCAACATTTAAAAGCACTTTCATGATGACTCACAAATATCTATATAACTTACATTCCATATGTTTTCTTCTGAGATTAGGAACATCAGACATTTACATTTTGAATAAACATATGTACATACAAAACAGTGATACATTAGAAAACAGAAATATATCAAATAAAATTGTTCAACTATGTTCATAGCAATGTTATTCATAATATACCCAACCTGGAAACAACCTAGATGTTCTTCAACAGAAGAATGGATAAAGAAAATTTGGTGCATTTACACAATGCAATATTACTCAATGTTAAAAAGTTACAACATATGTTGGGAGCCAAAGCCAACTTAGCCATATTTTATAAGTTAGCTCCTATAGCTAGTCAGCAGTCATTTGCCAGGAGGCTACATCGCCTATTGTCTTTAGCTTAACCATGACTCCTGATAGTCTGGCTTGATTCTCTCAGCTCAGCAGGTGACATCCTCCAGACCCTCAACCGATAACAGATAGATTTCCATACTAATTCTACCCTGTCTGTTACTCTCCCCAAAGGCTTGCCACATTCTTTTGTATTTCCCACATCCTTTCCTCACAGCTACCTGCATGGCAGAGACTCTGTATAAATACTGGCTATAATAATAAAGCAACGAGGAAGACTTAAACAGAGAGATTTGTCTTGTCCTTCCGTTCTTTTGTGTTCCTGCCTTCCATTTGTTTCATTCCTAGATTTAGGTCCACGCTGAAGACTCTGCTAGCAGGGGCAAACATAAATTTTGCAGGAAAATGGATGGAATTAAAAAAGCTCATCCTTCATGAGGTAACTCAAACCTAGAAAGACAAACATGTTATATACTTACTCATAAGCGGATGGACATCATATGTAAAGCCAAGTACAACTGACAGCACCAAAAAAATGCTAGGAAACAAGGTATACCTTAATAGAGACACTTAGATTTTCCTGAGAAGGGAAAATAGATGCGATCTCCTGGGTAACCCAGAGAAGGAGGTACGGGTTGGGAGGAGAAGAGGTGATGGAACCATTAGGGATTGGATTAGTCAACTGAGTTGGGGCTTGGTCAGAGGCAGAGAGTAATGAAAAAGATATTGTAATATCAGGGGACATTTTAGGGTTAGAGAGAAAACTGGTACCAAGGAAATGACCAAGAATTCATAAGTATGATCTTATCGAAGATTCCTTGGAATAGTGTAGAAGGTTGGTTCCTGAACTGTCTTTATCCTATAGTCAGATTAGTGGCTACCCTAATTGTCATCATAGAGCCTTCATACAATAACTGATGGAAGCAGATGAAGAGATTCACAGCTAAATAATGGTATGGGCTCTAGGAGTCCATTGGAAAAGAGGGAGGAAGGATTTTATAAACTGGGGGGTAATCAACATCATACCAAGTAAGCCCAAAGAAACAGCTGACGTGGGATTATGGGAGCTCATGAACTATGGACTGACAGCTAGAGAGCCTGCCTGGGATTCACCTAGGCTCTCCACATGTGGGTAACAGTGATATACATTGTTCTCTTTGTGGAGCCCTTAGTAGAGGAACCAGGACCAGTTTCTAATACATGAGCTGCTGTTTAGAAGCCATTCTTCATGCTGGTATGCCCTGTCCAGCCTTGATGCTGGAGTCAGAGCTTGGTACTGCCTGAACTTGATATGCCTTGCTCTGTTGACTCCCATGAGAAGCTTGCCACTTTCTGAATAGAGGAGGAATAGATATGTGAGTAGAAGGGAAGTAGAGAGAGAAAATTAGGAGATAAAGGAAAGAAGAAATGGTGGTTGATATATAAAATATTTTTAAACATTAATAAAATAATTAGAAAATAAAAGTGTGTCTAGTGGTCAATATAGTTACTATGTTACATAAGTTTATTTAAGTTTAGAACCAAATAGAGATAAAATTTATTAAAATAGTTTTTACCTAAGTAAACTTAAATTGAAGACTGTAGTATAATATCAAAAACATAAAAAAAGAGAGAAGAAGAAAGAGTGGATTTTTTTTTTTTTTGGATGGGGAGATTGAGATCTGGAAGAATTTCATGGAAGAGGAATCATAATCAGAATATATTATATGAAACAAAATTTATTTTTGATATAATAAGAAATTATAAATTCCTTATGAAGTTGGAGGATGGATATTTTTAAACTGTACTAGTTGTAAAAACGTAATTCCAGGTGTCTATAAGCGCAATCATCGATGGCCTGGATCCTAAAACCCTAAAAAAGCAGCCAGTATTATATCCTGTCCAGGCCAACATGAGAGCCCAGTACTAACCTGACAGAACCACTAGCCACCTCAAGCTTTAGTGTGCTGGGCAAGAGCCCAACTGGCCCTGTAAACAAGGAAGACTACAGGAAACAATAGACTCCAGGAAGAACTGGACAGAATCTTTTCTTGGCTCACAACACTGTGCTTTCCTCACTCCATAAATGTGCCTTTCACTAAGCAGAAAATAATATCCCAGCACTCATACAAAAGTGAAAAATAAGAAAAGTAATTTCAAACATAGATTTTCTTTATATTATTAATTGGCTAGAATTTCTTATGTGATTGCCTTAAAAAATTAAAAAGTATGATTTTAGTAAAATTTTAATTATTATTACATGGTATACATTTTAAATTTTATATATAATTTTAAGATCTAAATGTCATATTAATAGGCATTAAAGGAAAACGATTGAGTACACTCTATTGAGTTGCTAAAATAATAACCTTTATTCTTCAAGAACAGAGAAACACATGGAAGTAAGAGACCTATGCAAACTCATCTGGGACACTAGGAATGGCGAGTGTTGGAGACGTTGTTATAGAGTTTTTAAGATAAAATTTTTGTTATGAGAGTGGAGGAGCTGAGGCTTAAAAGGATTTGAAATGCAGACCTTAGATATGTTCTGATATTTTAAAAATGAATTACTGCTTTTAAAATTGTCTGTCTAACTGTGTCTAGCCCCTTCCCAATCTCCAGGGAAATAAATCTAATAAATAATGGCAACAATGTTTTCATTATGCATGACCAACAAAGTATCAAATTTAAAAGTTAATATAATTTGTTTTACTGTAACATGGAACTAGGCTTAAGATATCTCTCAAGAATATATATTAGATTCAATGAACTCATCTGAGAAAAGGACTCAAATGCAAAAACTTGAAAATACTGAGAAAGAAAAAAAGAAATAGCAAAAGGGATAAATCAAACAAATTGGTAAATGAACAGACAAATGGGTAGATAGCTGGGTAGATGGATAGATATGTGATGCATGATAGTGTGATAGACAGATAGCTAGCTAGCCAGAAGGTAGAAAGACAGATGAATAAATAATAATAATACAGTGACATAATGCTAGAGAAATAATAAACATTGAGAGAGAATTAGTTGTCATAATTTATTGATTGTCTTTTATTCCATACTGGGTTCACCTTTCTTTATATGGAGCTACACAAATTTAAGTTTGCTGAATAGATATCTATTTTATAGTGAAATAAGTAGTGTAAACTCTATGGGAATCAATGATATACTGAGCTGTGGACTGTGCCTCTTACAATATCAACCTGCCATTTAAGATGAAGATGCTAGAACAATAGTGGCAGGCCTGTTAATGGTGATAACCATCTCTCTTTGATTGAATTTGAAGGTTGATATACAGCAAAGAAGCCATTCCTGATTCTATAAATTTAATCAAATATCAGTAGGTGGTAACCATTTAACATTTCTAAAAGAGTATGTTTGTAATGCTGCTTTCAAATACTTAAATATTATTAGATTATTTCTGTTCTCAGCATCAGCAAGAGAAGCTTTGGTTCACAATATTCATAATTGTAAGGATTCTTGGCATTCTATGTAGCTGAGACAACTCTGGCTCAGGTGAGATGCACCTTGTACTGAGGCATGCCACTGGGCATGGCTTGTGTAAACGCTGTAGCACTGAGTACATAAGCACCTCCCTGGACCCAGAATCACCTCCCTGGACCCATGATGCATACCCATGCACGCCCCTTCCCTTAACAGAGACTGCAAGCACATGTTCTGGTCCTTTTCTCTGTCTGCTGACTTCTGTCCTGCTCCTCTGCTTCTTCACCCACCTGGGAATCCTCTCTTAAATAAACTCTAGTATGTGGCCTTGTTAGTGTATATTTGCTCTTATATGCAGAACTAACATTGATGCCTTGACTCAGATAGGTTCCCTCCTGAGCACAAAAGCTAAGAAAACCTGATCCCGAGGTTCACTGCAAGGCCATACCTTCTACCTTCCCAGCCACCAGCAGATTTAATTGATAAGTGCTCCCCCATCCCAGACAAACACACACTCCTGGCTTTTTCCCATTACTACAAAAGTTCATGGACATGGTCCCGTGGCAAGATTTACACTAGCGCCTTCCGACGGCGCCACGGACAGGTCATGTAGTTCTAAAAAGCTGACGAGTTTTTCATTATCGCGTTGTGTGATATAATTTCCTGGCACTCCCTCTTTGGGCTGACAAGAACTCAGAGGCCTGTGCGGGTTGGGACATGATCAGACAGACTACACTAAGGGTTGACAGACCTTTTAGCATAGATCCGCTTCCCTGTGGACCCAGCGGTGCTTTGGTGACCATCAAGCAGCTGAGAGAGCACCTTCCTTAGATTTCAGCAATAGAAAATATGCCAGCCAGTAGCTCCATCTTAACCCTTAAGGTTCAGGGTGAAGGCGTTAAAACCATTTAGCCTTTATGTAGATACTACCAAGCTTATCTGTTTTTTACAAAATGCTTAATTACCCCTTAAATTACTCAAAATAGCCACCTAATGGCTCACCAACCCCAATATTTTATGAGGGCTCACTTTTGCAAGCGATAAGCAAGTAGAAAGAGTTTCTCCTATCCTTTCTCTTTTTTCATCAGCTCTAAACCTCTTCTATCTCTCTGTTCTTAAAGTTTTCCTATTTCTTTTCATATCTCAATGCTAAACTTTCCTTTCTGGCTTTCTGTTCTTCTGTTTCTGGCCACATAAATCTAGTTTTCCCTCTACAAAAAGCAACTGCCATAAATAAGATAATAAAAGTTTACAAATTTTCTCTGATAACTTCAAATTAGGCTATAGAATAAAGGCAAGTTTAAAAACAGACACAGCTCATACTATATCCCTTGAGTGTGTAATCTGTTTTTTAACCTGACATTGGAGCTAAAACTTAGACCTTAAAAAAAGACCCCAGGCAGACTCCAGGCAAAAGTTGCCTTTTAAGATACATCACCGGAGAGATGCTGCCTGCTGACGAAAGCTGTCTGGCCAGCTACTGCCTTGCTCTTGCTTAGCCTCATAGAGGCAAGCTCAGGCCTTGTCTAAGACTCCATCAAGGGGATGCTGGTCTAAGTAAATGTCTCCTAACCTTGAGCAGCAAAGAGACATTACACAGAGATCACTCCCAACTAATCTAAGGTCTGACTGCGGGCAGTTAATGCAGCCAAAGCTTCTCTAAACTGACCACCCTCATTGTAAAAAGAGGGTTAGGGTTAGGGTTAGGGTTAGGGTTAGCCCTAATGTGTAGCCTTGTTAATATATATTTGTTCTCATGTGCAAAACTAACAATAATGATTTATTTGGAGGGTCATTACTGGTTAAAAATAGAGAATAAGTTACATTTGGGTGCTCAGTCCTAAATGTGCATCAATATAATTGCCCTCAAAACTTAAAAAATTTCAAGGAAGAGTATAGAGAAATAATCCAAGGCCCTCAAGATGGAAAAAAGTAAGAGATATTGCTTTTGGGGCATGTCAAGGCTATTGCCTTCACATACTCATAACAGTAGTGCATACATACACAAGGCTCTCTCAAGACTAAACACATTGGCATTCATCATGGGTGGGAAAGAGATTCATGTCCCCATCTCCATCCTGAGGAGCTGTATGCTGTTATTGACTGGCCCAAAAGAGAGAGTAATATTCTTCAAAGATATATTTACTGGCAGTTTGTCCTTGCTCAAATACATCCCGGCCACCCATGCTCATGCAATCCTTTTGAATATATGTAGTGGATCACACATATAATACACTTGGACAAAACATAGAGGAAAAAAGATAAAATAATGAAAGAAGCAATTAAACAAATAAAGTCCCCTCTTAAAATTAATATATGCTTTAATTAAATATCAGGATACAAAATTCAGTAGCTGCTTTGCTATATCAGTTTCAAAACTTTAGAATACATAGGTAATGATCATAAATATTGACAGCTTATGAGATATAATTTTCCTTCCATAGATGAGCAGCAAATGTTAGTGGAGACTGTACCATTGTTATGTCTCTCAATACCTGAAAGCCTTTGGGATTCTTGCAATCCTGCTTCTCAAAGAATCAAGATGAGGTTATGTAGATTAAGCTGTTAATTAAGCTTTTATCCAGGTGCTTTTCAATCTGAAACTTAATAAAAGAATGTGGAGAAATAATTAGAAAATTTCATTCTACCATGGTCACCCTAATATAGGTTAAAAAGTATTCCTCTTATCTTTCTTAGTATCTTGGACATAAACACCCTATTCTGTCATATCTAGTAGTTTTAACAAGTTCTATGTTTTATTTATTCATAATCCAACATAGTAACTGCTATTTGTACATAGAAATTTCTGATTATCTTAACAGGGCTTTAAGTAAAATTGTATGTCTTTAGAAAAATGTTTGAATATATCACAGCCTCCTTTTTAATCAGTGTCAGTAGTATCACTAAATTAAAATATGCACAAAAACCTTATAATAATTATTTTATATTACATAAAATGACTTTAAGAATTACACAGTGAAGACCTTAGTGTTGTGGGAACTGACTATTTACAAAAATCAACAGGAGCACATGTGGAGTTTGCATTACTCTGCAAAATGCTTATGTGTATTCACACACTAGCTAATGGACAAACAGACCTAGCTAACACAGCAAAGTAGATGGATGCCATGGTGTCCACTGTGGCAGTGATTATTTCAATTGTTTTTCTTTAAAGAAATCTGAAAAGAGAAAAGGACTATGTTTATAATTATAATTGTACAATTTTATTCTTGTTCATTAACCCATTGCTTTTCATTTTTTATTATTCTAATGACAAATTTGGTGCATGATATTGCATGCATTATGATCTCTATTATTAGTTCTACAAAATATTTATGTCATTTAATTTTGTATGGATAAATGACTGCTCCTGAAGAGAGAGTTAAGAGTAGTATTTCATGCTTAAATCCCAAAGGAAAATGGATTAGATTTGTATGAAAAACAATGTGAGTTATGCACTGTGGTATTCTAGTTAAAAAGAATTTATATTAGCGAGAATTGTATATTTAACTTAAGAGTATTTTTTAGAAACTAAGAATGTCTTAATGTTTTGTATCTGATTTAAATCACTAGCTAAATGAACCTTTTAAAATAAGCTACCAGAGCTAATTCTCAAATGTGAATTCAAACATACAAAAAGCTTTGTAGATTTGTCCATTGGGACTGGACAAAGACAAAACCAATAGAAATGCTTAACTGGGCAGGAAAAAGTCTATGTAGTCTCAAGCCTACACAAAAACTATATGCATCAAAAACCCCTGGAAAAAGGAGAAATATTTCCTCCAGAAAAAAAAATCAATTGATCATTCAATACCAAATATTCTGCTTTGGAAATATATGTAAAATTTAACATTATACAGACCAAAATGTTAAATTTAAAAATATATATTAATATTAATGAAATTAATGAGAAATGGGTAACAAATTTGAAAGTGAGATGGGAGAGTCAGATGGGATAGTTTGAAGAGATAATAGAAAGGATGCAAATGAAGTAATCATTTTATAACCTAAAAAATGATAGAAATGTTTTCAAAATGCAGAAAGCAGTTGAGCCTGGATTTTGGTAGGGTATTGGTATAAATAGAAGAATCTACAGCAATTAAAGATTCTGTGAATTTTTTGATTATAACATATCCATCCTTTAGTACACTTTATAATAATCATCTAATGTGATATAATTATTGTTTATATAGTCATTAAGCTTTATTCATGTTTATTAAATATAATGCAATAAATCAATTTGTTTAAATTCAACAAAGAAATAATATTTTTACCTATTTTCATTCACATATGTTCACATACAACCTGTGTCAGGGGTTTGTAAGTTATCATCCATAGTTTAGTAAAATCAGTCAAAACTAAGAGGTTGGTAGCTCATACAGCTAAGTTCTTAATCATTATAATGTCACATTTATTTAAAATAATTAACCTTCTAACATGAAACTATGCCCTCTGCCTGTTGTCTTATCTATACATAAAAATAAATGTTAAGAGATTGTCAATACTTATCTTTCATGTGTAAGACCTTGAGTTCTTCCCCAGCCCAAACAAACAAACAAAGAACCAACAAAGAAACAAACAAGAGACCAAGCAAATGAGAAGCTATTAAACCTCCAGATTTCTTTGGCATCTCCACCTTGTCCAGCTACCAAATTTACAACTTGTTAAATGGAGTTCTGCTCATGATGTTGACACAAATTAGGATACTAGTTTTTGTGATCTAGTTAGAAAACTTTAAAGTAAATAATTTTTGATGGATTTTCAACTCATTAACTATGATTGCAATAAGAAAAAAACACATATTGATTGTCTTTTAAAAGCCATGGACAAAAGAGGATAAGACATTTGCTAACTGAATTTTTACCAAGCATTACCCACAAAGGTCCATGTGATTCACTGGACCCAACCAATGGTGTACTAATTCAATGAGGTGTCTTTCTACACTGTTATTAAAACAACAACAACAAAAAAAGACACTCAAATCAACTTATTATAAACCTATTTATAAAACTGATATCTAAGTGCTTCATTGGATCAAGATCTTAAAACATTATGCGTTTTATTCCCCTTAATTGAAAAGAATAATTTTTTACCAATGAAAACATGTCTTAGTGCAGCACTATACCTTCATTTTTGAAATGTTCATTGCATACGGAGTTTGGCTTTCGAGGTGCTTTATTTTATGCTATATAGTATTCATGATGCATATCAGACAATGTAACACTTTAAATTATATATATATATAAATATATATATATATATTGAGAGTACATGATGCTTTCTGTAATAAATTACTGCAGTGCTATACTTACTGGATATCTGTATCATCAATTCATTCTATCAAAATGTAGTTGTCCTCACTCCATTCATTCATTTATTAACTCATTAATTCATTCCTTCTAGATCTATTGATACAATCATCAATAAAATCTATATTGAAAAATTAACTACCCATCACACACTAAAGCATTAGAAGAACACATAATTTAAAAATTATGAATTTAGACTACTGGGATTTATTTTAGTAATATATATCTCTTATGTGTCAACTACACTTTCCTCAATTTTATTTAAATACAAATAATTTGTAAGTTATAAAATTTAATGTTTTAAACTAGTGAAACTATAGTCACAATAGAGAAAAATACAATTTTTCTAACATCTAACCTTTTCAGAAACAAATATCTTATATTTGATTAATTGATGTTAACTCAATGTCTATATGGTATATGCTATAGCAAGAATGGATAAGTAATATTGTTTAGTATTCATTATGCAAACTCTATACCATTTTCAAAGTAATTGCGTATTCTCATATAAATTCATTGGTATTTCATATCAAACATTTTTACTAATAACATTGTGTAGCTAAAATTGAATTATATTATGTTAAAATATGATCTCTTCAGGACTATTTTATAATATTTCTATTTAATGTGTGTCACCACAGGGATAACAAAGCCAGATATTAACAGACAAATATAGAAAATTCTAATAAAAACAATATCTAATAAAATATTCTTGATAGTAGCTAATAATCTATGAAATGTTATTTATATGAACTCTCATGAAAATATAAAAAAGTATCTCAATAAAGTTATAAATCATAAGGGAAATTACTTCAAAAGACATCTTTTCCATTAAAATAATCACAGCATCTAATCTCTTTTTAGGAGAGAATTTTTCTTAATAATATGTGAAAATAGTATAAGCCTTTATTTTTCTTACAGTGTTAGACATTCATGATTCATAGGAGAGTGTATAAATTTCACTTATTTTTTCCTTACTTTGGCTATAGAATAAATTTGATCAAATAGTTTTTAAAAGATATTATTACATGTTAGCAATGAAGACCAAAAATAGAATAAAAATTTTGATTTAGTGTCAGTTTTACAATTACTTCAATGATTTGTAGCTCTTGTTCTAACCTAAAAAGTGAAGTATCATATTTCATACTTTCTTGATAAAATTATTAAGATGATAGAATAGGAAATATATAAAATACTTTTTAAAGTTTTATCTGCATTAGTACAGAACTCCATACATATACTTGAAGATATTATATATATGCACTGTCTTTATTTGTGCATCTATATATAAGCATAGATACCACCATAGAACAATTTAGATATGATGTTTTATTTGTTGAGAAGGTTTTTAATAATAAAGTTTTGAAATGTTCCTAACCTCTCATAACAAAAATTGATACCATTTATAAAAATACAGAGGAGTGATAAATGACCATTGACATGTTTCAGATTATAATGAAATGGAAAATAATCTGAATGTAGTTATATAAGTCCTGGGGATATGGTAGCATAAAAATCACTTAGCAATTGTGAGGTTCTGGGATTTATTCAACTGCTTCAATAACAATGAAGAAAAAAGAGAAATGTATGGCCATCTTTATATTAAATAGTTTAAAAGCAAAAATATATTATTAGTTTGATTTAATTAGAAACCTTTCCTTGCTAGACAAGCAGCATGACATTGAGCTCTTCTTTGTAAATATGTTCTTCTGTTTTGGTACAATGTAGTAAGAATACTTAAAATCTGTGGGGTATGATTGGTAGAAGGTTCTTAAAATTGAGGGTTTTTATCATGTGTGTGGAAGGCTGTAATATATACAATCGTGTGTGTGTGTGTGTGTGTGTGTGTGTGTGTGTGTGCACATATGTATGGAGTTCAGAACGCAAACTTGGGTGTCATTTCTGGAACCATATACATACTTTTTTTTGTAGCAAGACTTCTTGCAGGACCTTTGGCTTGCAAATTGGGCTAAAACAGTTGGGCAGCCTCAAGCACACAAGTTTTTCTGTCTCTTCCTTGACAGTAATGGTGTTACACATGTGTGACTATAACATGCTTTCTAAATGAGTTCTGAGGAACCAATTTATATCTTTAGCATGCACTTGGCAAACATTTAAATGGCTGAGACATCTTTCTAGCCATACATTTTAATATGGGTATTAGTTCTATCATAAAGAAACAATAGGAAGTCCTGAGCTGACTCAGTTAAAAGATACACAAGATTATTTAATTATACATATATATATTATATATAAACATATTTATCTTAAGATATGTGTGTATATGTAAAATGTATGATATATATTCTAAGATATAATATTATGTATGCATTAGATATGGATTTGGTTTTCCAAAAGGTCTTTGGCATCAGCCATTCTTCCCCACATTCTCTCTCTGCCTTGCCCTCCAAGTTTCCATTCATTAATTCTTTCCTGTTTTGTTTTCCTCTTTACAACTTCATGAGTCTATATTATATTTCTTTTTTTAATTAAAAGATGCCTTTCTTTAAGACTTAGGAATCCAAGTAGAAGAGTGGATGAAAAAAATTAAGAAAACCAACAGATTAACTTAAAGAAAAGTAGATTTCAGACACAACATAGAAAAATATATATAATCTCATAGAGACTGAGACAGCATGCATAAGATCTACAAAAGTTCATGTGAGGGAAAATAAATCCAGCACACAGAGGAGAGATGGCCAGAAAATTAGGTCTATTCTTGGAGAAAAATGTCCGATTTTTCTTTTTCAATGATATCATAGTTGTTATAAGCCCCTGCAGGTCCATGGCTCAGAGTAGTCAAGCAATATAAACAGGACTTGGTGAAGACAGAGAAAGAAAGAGAGCAAGAGACAGAAACAGAGACACACACACACACAGAAGATGGGAGAGGGTCTGTAAGGAAATGAAGATGATGAGTATGATCAAAATACATTGTATGAATTTTTAGAGTATAATTTTTAGTAGAGCTGAAATATTCTTTGACAGTTCTGAAAAGCATAACAGGATGTTGTTGTTTCACAGCTACTACAAGAATGAGGGAGACTCCAAACTGAGTTTGGTCTAGTCCAAAATATTTAGTGGACCATCTTCATTGGTGCTACTACATCAATTGTTCCTCTACTTCACTGAGGAACTCTGAACCAAACATATCTGCTTTGTGATCTCAATTGCTACCAAAACCTTGTTAACAAAATCAAAGTTACTTAACTAGAGTATAGAATCTCTTTTGTTTTTTTTGTTTGTTTTGTTTTGTTTTTAGAACAGGGAACAAATGTGATTGTTCTGTAGCAAACACAATTCTCTTAATTATGTTCCTGAAAAAAATAAGAAAAAGGTATAAGGGAGTTTTCACAAGGGGGGGGAATTCTAGAAGTTTCTCACTCTATAGGATTGATATAATAAAATAGAAGAGACTTTGTGAGAGATCATGAATACACAATGCTTCAGAGTTCCCTGAGGAGGTAGAGGTGGACAGAAATCTAGACTTCTGAGATAAAGATACCTTTTTACTATGTAGGACTCTAGAGGCATTATAACAAAACACATTTTCGAAATTTTAGTAAAACTGCCAAGAGGATACACCCAGTGCTATGGGAAGTTATATTACTTCCTAAGCTGAAGGCAACTGCTACTATTTTCCTCAAGAAAAGAAACAGGACATCAGGAAGAAAAAGCTGACATAGCTTCCCCCCCACCCACTGCCTGGTAGTCTTCCTCCAGCAGCATATCATCATAACCCCATAAACCACCTGACAATGTTTGGCAGATTTTACTTTCAGAATCATAAAGCAAGGGATAGAAATTATAAGTTTTTAGCCAAGAATCAATTCCCTGATAATTGTCCAAATTGGAAATGACATAAATGCCCATCACTGTGTAAAGGATATAAGATTACAGTGTATTGATTAAGTGATCCAGTGTTCTGGTGAATCATTTATTCTAAAAGGCAACTAAAAGATGATTCTAAATAGGATCATCTACTCTAAAATTATTTATTCTTACAAGCAGTTTTCTCAGGGCAGTACAGGGAAAAGCACTTCTTTTCACAGGTCAAATACAGTGCCCCTTTTCTATAGGTGCCCAGGCATTGGTTAGTTATGACAGATTCAGCTTGACTATTTTCTTCACAAGTTCAAGACCTGGTTGATGCAGAAGTGGAACTTTCAGTAAACCATATAACTGAGTCCGAAGAGAAAGGACAAGAAAGTAACTCAAAGTCTCTCATGCTAATGTAGTGACAATTTGCAAGGTCTAGCAACAGTTTACAGATGTCTTCCCTCATGGTCACTGTGATGGTCACTTTTCTTTGCCAACACATCTGGATTTAGAATTGTCATGAACATATACCTTTTTATCTGTCTCGAGAGAGTTTAGAGAAATGTTTTACCGAGGAAGTCATGCTCATCAGTGACCTGAGGTCACTGAATAAAAAGAGGAAGGTAATATGAACAGCAGAATACATTTCTCTCTGTTTCCTGGGCAAAGGTGATCTAAACTCCATGACTTCCTCACCGTGATGGACCTGTCTTTAATCTGTAAGCCAAAATATACTATTAAGCTATTTTGTCAACTGTTTCTTTAGAGCAATAGTAATTGTGCAGTTAGTAGTGCACAATTACTAATTATCTCTGTTCTAGGGAATGTACTCCCCTTCATTGCCAGGCCTTAAATGTATCATTTAGTCCCAGAAACAAGTTCTAATCATCTACATCACTAAAGCTACTTATAATTCTAAGATCTGAACATAAGAGTTTGGCTTGTCACTAAGCAACCAATATTCCAGCACAAACCAGTGTACTATACTACTCAGTTTTTTAAAACTATAATAAATGCTTAAAATTATTCACTTGCAAATGGAAAAGGTTTTCGGGAGCTTAGAGTTTGTGAAGACTCAAGCCATGAATGACCAGGTTGCATCTGGGTCCTTAGCAGGTCCTCAGGGCAGGAACGTATGGCAACTTATTCATCTCTGGACTAGGAAGTGAGTGAGAGGAAGAAAAAGTTGTGGTTTCTCTGTTTCTCAAGAGCATTCCCTAGCTACCCTAAGTCCTCCTTACAGGGATATTTTGAAAATTTTACTTTAAATGTTATAATCATAATGACAAGCTGGAGACCAAGCCATTAATATATCAGCTTTTGGGTAACACAAGTTCTAAACTGTATTAAATAGTGCCAATGATAAGATAATGAATAACCTCAATTCAAAAGGAAGAAGTCAAGAGGACATTTCTAAAAGCTTCACTCTCCTGGAATTCTAGGTTCCGGCTCCCCCTGAGTAGACGATATTAGTAAGATACTCTGCTCTGGGTTGTCTTTCCTTGTAGCCCCCCAAGCCCAGAACAGTACAGTACTGTATCTTTTTGTACTAAAGTGATGACAAATGGCTTAATCTTTTGGGTTTTCTTTTTTTACTCTTTTTAATATTTTTTTTTTTTGTAGAAAATTAAGTCTTTTGTTTCCATGTATCCCCTTGCTCTCCCTCCCCTCTCCCTCCCAGTCCTTCCTTGTCTGCCTTCAGCCTCCCTTCTCCCCATCCCCCCATCTGTTACCCAAAAAGAGCAAGAAGTCCCAATGTGGATCAGCTCAGCATCCACTCCAGGCAGGTCCGATTTCCTCATCCTAATGTCATGACTGGATTAGGTGTTCCTCTGGAGGAAATGGGCTCCAACATGCCAGTCCATGCACAGAAACAGTCTGATCCCTCCCCTTAAGACTCCACCATATTGCCCATGACTATGGACAGTTGCTTAATCTTGGAGGGCCTAATTCCTTTTCTTGAAGGTTCCCCAGTGGTTGTTGTTAGTTCAGTGAGTTACCCAGAGCTCCAGCCAACCATCACTGTGAGAGTTTTCCTCATAAGCCCTATCCCATTGCTTATATAGAGGAGCTGACCTTGACTTCTTGGGCTTTGTTTTTATATATAATAGTTCCTGATTTTACTTCTTTCCAGATTATTATGTCTGGGAAATTTTCAGTCAGTGGAGAAGCTTTAGAAAAAAACAAAAGCCAAAACCTATTCAGTGAATCTACATAATTTGTTTTCACCATTGACCTTCTGCTTTTTAAATAGGCTCAGTCTTCTCTGCACTCATCAACTCTTGATGCTCATATAACCATCGTTGTGTCCAGTTTTACAAAAAAAAAAAAATTGGATGGATGTCTTAGTGATGTTTCTATTACTGTGACAAAACACCTCAGACAAAAGCAAACTGGAGAGGAAAGGATTTATTTTATCTTACATTTTCAGATAAAAAGAGTGTGTCAGTGAGAGAAGGCAGAGCAAGGACTGGAAGAGTACAGGGTGCTGGAAGCAGGCACTGAAGTATAAGACTTTGATAAATGCTATTTACTGCCTTGTTCAGCATGATCTATTTTTTTTATAAAACTCCAGAACTGTACTCAAGAGTAACACTGCATGCTGTATATTGAGCCTACCCACATCATGAAGAAAATACCCTACAGACTTGCCTACAGGTAATTTTATTATTTTATTTTATTGTGGTAATTTTATAAAACTATATCCTTAGTTGATATTTTCTTCTTAGATAACTCTTGACACTGTTAAATTGACCAAAAAAAAAAAAAAAAAAAAAAAAAAAAAACCAGCTTGCTCAGGAATGTGTCGTTTTTTGTGAATAATTTTACTGTATTTCATCATTATCTAACACTAATCATCACTGATCTAGTCCCCTAACACTTTTGCAAAGCCAAAGACACATTTTTGGGGTTCCTTCATCTCAAGGCCAGGCAGTAGTCCAACAGTTTACCCCAAACTTATGGAATAAAAAGGTATATGTACTTTTAGCAAAAATGTGAGTATATGAACTGGTGAATATTGGGAGTTAAACATGAAGCACAAAGTCAATACAAAGAATTAAATAGTACCTACATTGCCTGAACATGTTCCTATGCAGTACAATAATTGAGTGTAAAAAAAAATCACAAAAAATATTTTATAAACTTTTACATTTAACAAAACTGTGCCAAATTGAATGATGTACACCTTAAGGAAATATTTAATACATAGGGAAAAAGTGCAAAGGCATTATTGACACAGTTCATAATGATTTTTATTTTATTTTATTTAGGTAAAATTTGTTTTTATTTATTTTTGCATACCTGCCACAGTTTCCTTTCCCTTCTCCACTCCTGGTTTCCAGACTCCCTTCCCATTGAACCCTCTCACCTTCCACTCCTCCTCCGTCTCCATTCAGAAAAGGACACTTCTTGCATGGTGCCTTGGGTTGAAGCTAGCTTGGACTCCTTTTGAGGCTGTTAACAGTGAGATCAGGACCTGTCCCTGGCCCTTAGCTGGCTTTTGGAAAACTTTTCCTCATGATAAATTACCTTGACCAGCCTTGACCCAAGGCTCATGATCATTTTTAACTCTAGTGCTACTGACTGGAAGGTGAAAGAGAAAAAGCACAGGAGATTATCAGATGTTATTGATATTTTCAGAGATTTAAGTGTCTAGGTTTTCAGTTATAATTTCAACCTTTTCTCTTATATAGATAATTTTGTATGGTGCTTACTTATAAACAAGTTAGTTTTAGGCTATTCAGCTTTAAGAAAATGTATGTCAATGAAGCGTCAGTGACACAGATGGTTCATCATGCCTGCTCTCCTCCCCCATCCTTCAAGGAGAGAAGATGAGTGAAAATGGCAGAATTAGGAACAGTACAAGAACAGAGATTGTTTCAAAGTCAAATTCCCTTTATTCATCCTTTTCTGTTTTTACTGCTCAAAATGCACCCAAGAGCCATTTTATCTCCATTTCAACATTAAAAAATCAAAATAATTTTTATGATTATGTAATTAACCAATATTAATGTGGAAATTTGAGAGAAATTACTTATCCCAATCAGCAAAGGAAGAAAAATTAAGAAAGTTTATGAGATGTTATGAAATCTTAAAGCCGTACATTCAAAAATGTTCTAAGCATTCTCTTGACATATTGCTAAAAGGTAAGTAGCAATTTCATAGTACTTTGAACCACGGTGGAGGAAGACTTAGGAGGCTGTCTTTACAACAATTCAAAAAGAATTTCTCCTCTTTCAAGTTCCTTTATAATTAATAGAAAGAATTGCATATAACAAAATTAATATACCAACATAACACTCAGAATAATTAAAATTACAGTGCTGTTACATTTTAAATACTAACTTAATAATTAATTGATTTACAATATAAGTACTTGAAAGTAAACCCTTATATTTATAAATATTTCTTATAATTATGTGTGCATACCCTTTAGACATATATCTTTTCTAAATATATAAAATCCATAGTTTTCAAAAATTTTTAAGCCATGAAATTAAGTCCTAATTTTATGCAGAAGAATAGACAGTGATTACTTTTTGTAAGAGGTAATTACATACCACAGAATCACATGCTTGCCTTTACTCTTATGAAGGACAGGCAAAAGCTCACCAAAAGTATCATTCCAGCTCTAGGATGCATATTTGATTAACAGTGCCTTGGCACTGCTATTATGTCTGTATATTTAGAACACAAAGGTTTAATTATTAATGCACCATTCCAAATGGTTATCAAGATAAATGTGACCATTTATAGTTTTTGTTGTTGTTGTTGTTCTCAAGAGTCTTGTAAAATAAACCTGTTGTCTTTTTGTTTCAAGTTAACCCCTGATTATTGGCTCTATCCTATAATCAACGAAGGAATCAGCAAGTGCTTCCTAATCAGTCCTGTGGTGGCTTATCTATTAAATTAATTTGCATCTTTACCCACTTGTTTTTGAAGTCCTTTTAAATCAAATGGTCTTATTTTAAAAAGTCACAAGGGATTTCTATATTGAAATCACATGAGCTTTTCCCACATTAATTTAAAAAGAAGCTTGAAAAACAAATTTAAATTAGTTTTATTAAAATCTTTTTTTGATTCCATTGTTGTACGTTTCAAAAATGCATCTCTCAGAATACTTTTTGTTAATAATAATAATAATAATAATAAAAGAAAAAAAGAAAAGACAGAGAAAAAATAAAATTTTCATAAGTAAAGAGTAATACTTAAGCAATTTAATAACTAATTTGGAATCAATTTAATTTTTTCTGAAAGAATTATAATGCAGAAATAGAGAAGGAAAGATAATGAATACTTTAATTAGAAAACAATGACTAAGTTGGTATAATTTTAGCTTCCTTTATATTGTTTTGTGCTCTTTCATATTTCCTCACACAGGTGTAGGGCAAGATCCTATTGATTAGGACTTAATGACACTTCAGTGTACCATAGAAGTAGAAAAGGGCACCTGTCATCTTTGAAGATGGTCAAGACGTTCTTCACATGAGAGCTCCCCTTCTCATTCCCAGGGTAAGAGCATCCCTCTTTGACAGACAGGTACAGATAGCATCTAGCTGAAAGCTCTTTTGAGTCCC
The DNA here is from genome assembly GCA_004025045.1 of Sigmodon hispidus. Taxonomy (NCBI): domain Eukaryota; kingdom Metazoa; phylum Chordata; class Mammalia; order Rodentia; family Cricetidae; genus Sigmodon; species Sigmodon hispidus. Next base: position 7,957 of record PVIH01012674.1, on the reverse strand, counting down.
TCTTATCCCTTTGCCATTCTGTCATATCTTCCTCTTATTTTTTCTGCTAGCTTTCCATTTGTTCATAACACAGTATAAAAATAAACAAGGTTTTCTATTCTTTTATTGTTGTTTCTGAAGTCTCCTCAAATTACATAAAACTTACCTAAAACAAATTTGCTGTGACAACCAAGAATGTTGTAAATGGTTCTGGCCCAGACTTTCTGGGCCTGGATCAGAGGTTTGGTCTCACTTTCAGCCCCACTTTGCCTCAAATCATCACACACAGTTTTATATTAATTTGTGCTGATTGGCCTAGGGACCAGGCATATAATTTGCTAGTGTGATTGCTCTCAATCTAACCCATTTTGTTTAGCCATGCAGCTCGGTACCTTTTCTCAGAGCAGCATTTCTTCTTTGTCTTCTGGCAGCTCAGGAGACTGTGGCATCTGTGTCTGGTTTCTGTGTCTGCTCTGAGATGTTCCTGAGTTTTCTTAGTCTGGTAGCTGTTAGGTTGTTACTGTGGCCATGTCCCCACCTGTGGGAACTCACTCCAAAGCCTCTGACATAAGCAAGTGCCTACCCTTTAAAATCTCCAACCATATGGAAAAATTTCTCTTTCTCTCCCTCCTCTCTTCCCCCCTTAATAAACCTAATGTGGCTCCCTTGGCAGCATGCTGGTGAGTTCTTTTCACATGCAAAATACTAACAGTAGCTCCACCCACACTTCCTGTTTGCCTTTGGGCAATCAGATTTTTATTAAACCCATAGGTGGGAGAAATATTTATATTACCAGCATAAAATCCCACTACACAAGAAGACTTCATTCATGAATAGACTTATTCATAAATTAACAAAACAAGTAGAAGCTACTTTATACTAAATGTTATACTGTGTGGTATATGGTAGGTATCAAAAGAGTCTCAATGCCAAGTTTAGTGTTAAAACGTGACATGTGAAGAAATTATCAGTAAACACTGGAAAATTTTGTTACAAGAAAATAGCAATGATCAGTGTAAGAAATGTGCTTTTGAGAAGATACTATGCAATCTTAGATAGAGAATATCGGAAAACATCCTTCTACAAGAGATGTATTTTGAAATGACTGAAAGAAAAAAAGCTAGAAATCTGAGTATTAAAGAAAAATGTTTCCTAAAGATAGTGAAGAAATGAAGTTCTGATTAGAAAAAAATTTAAGAAACTAAAAAAGGACAAGACATTTACAATTTCTTGTAATAATGTTTCAGAATGAAATAGAAGTTGAAAGTGTTAGATTACACATTACCTTGTTGGCTATACATTTAATACAGACATCATTAAATGTGCAAGGCAATTGTATTTATGTCATTTCTGAAACCTGCTATCAAAGCAGGCCACCTTGCATGTTATTTAGCAGTCCAATCATAGAATGTTACCTTGATTACTGAGGCAGAGCAGTCATAATGGAAATGAGTGATTGGATATAAGAAATTAGATGAGGCAGATTTGAGATTTAAAGATGTTATAGTTAAATAGTAATGGATATAAAGTATCAACAATATACACCAAATCTTCTAAAAATTAGTCATGAAAGATAAAGATGAGTAGATAAAGTGATCAGGGGAAGAAATTCATTTCAAGGATGCATCAGAAGTTTTACTTGTATTATGTAATGACTGAAAAACATTTAACTCTAGATATAAATTAGGTTGGAAACCAAGTGAGGATAGGGCTTAAAAAAGTGTTCTGCTCCTGGGGAACTTTATTTTAATATTTTAATAATTAATGATTTTAATGATCAAATTCTTAGAATCATGAGAATTAATTAAGACGAACATATAAAAAAAGAGAGAGAAAGGGATACTTGATCTGTTCCAAAGTTAATAATAAATGGGTTGGTCTTTGAAGAAGATCAGGAAATGTTCTGTTTCTTTTGAAGAAAAAAATAATTAGAGAAGCAAGAAAAAAAAATTGCTAGTAGAGAGAATAGTAATCCCGAAGCTAAACAAGTTCAATGATTGTACAAAGAATAGTGTCAATATAAGTCAGAACTGAGAAGCACTGGTTTCTAATGCTTCTAATTTGGTTACTGTGAAGTGAGACAATAGGTAGAATATAAGATGAATGATTACTTTCTCCTGATTCATTTTAACTGAATATTAGGTATTAGGAGAGTGATAAATATTTTACTACTAAAACCCAGAATTAAAAAAAATCTTACCCATTTAATAACAGGAATAGTATAAACTTTTCCATAAGGAAATAAAGCCCATGAAGTTCAGCAGTTCAGAAAATACGCTTTCTTTGGTTTTCAGGTTTACAATTCACTATCTCAAGGTCCTCTAACTGTTCTTGATATAAATACAGGCAAAAATAGAAAATTAGAGAAAAAACTTATTTATGGTAAGGAAGGGAAAGAGAGCCCTGGGTTATCACTACCTGCTCTTTTCCCAGCAGACATGGTTATTGCAGTATTTTGACCATACAAAAACATGTACAGTCAAATAATAAATGAGAAATACAATTGAATCTTCTTTCCAGTATGCATTGGGAGTACACAAAGCAGCAACTAATGAAAATTCCTAGACATCCTCAATTGCAATGCCATAAATAAATTTTGAGATTAAGACAGCCTTGATTTCCAAGTGTGCCTAGATTTGTTGATGAGTCCTAACATTTCCCCCTGGAGAGGGGTGAAAATACACAGAGCCCATGGCAAAGACCCCAAGAATCAAATAAAAATACACTGCAGAGTTCTTTTAATCAGCAATGGGAGAATTTTATATATCTTCCTTCCAACACAGAGGCTGTCCCGCATTGGTTGGGCATGATCAGGATTTATGACAATGTCTGTTGCTAGGCCCTCAAGAAGACTCCAGGTTGGCTCAAAAGGACATGCATTATATATAACTTAGCAATTGGTTTGAGCCAATTTCCTCAACTCTATGAGCTTGTTTTACGACATATCCCCCCTTTTATTTTATTGCATGGGTACACAATGAGAGTTAGAGTTCTTTGCTCTAGCTTAGTTGACCTCACATTAGGGCAGCTCAGCAACTGGACTGTGCCTGTATTAGGTTGGCTTGTCAAACAAGCTCTTCCCTAACATTTACTGCCAGCCCTCAAAGAGTGTCTATCACTGGAGTCACTCCCAGTAAGGAGGATCAGGCAGGAGATTTGGAATTTCAGAAAGCCAGGTATGCATAATCTCCTGTGGAGGGCTATAAGTTGGATATCTAAAAGCCATTAACACAAATAGAGTCACCTTAATGGCCTCACATTGTTACTGAATATGCTGTAGAAGACACTTCAAAAAGAGAAAGATTATAAGACAACCTCGCCAATGAAAACATAAGTCAGAATAAAGGTGGGATCAAACAACCATTTTATATTATGTCAAACCTTTTCAAAAAATAGTCAAAGGCCACACATAAACTCTTGCCTTGTCACCTCAAAAAGCATTATAGAAGATGAGGAAAAACAAGGGTCCCTAAGCCTTTAGCGTTTAAAGGGACAATGAGAGATAAAAGAAGAAACACATACATTATTAATCTTGAATTATTTCCTTTGTAGAATCAGGCCAATCTGTGGCCTGGTGCACACCTCTTGCTGAGACCCATATTGGGATAGTGGCACTCTGACAAACCCCCTCTTACTAGTGGGGCAGAGTGACACCCCACCTGGAGTTCAAAGGAGCCTGTTCCTCAGCCAGCTTTGATCTGCAATCATTTTCCCAATGGAATTTCATATTGCACCTGAGGCATAGGCCAATTTTTATTTAAGAAGGGAAGCTGGCTCCAGCACAGCTTTAAGAAGACTATAGCAATCAAAGTAAGTCTGTAGTTTCATTGTCTATTGAATGATTGCCTGTTAAAAGTAAGGATGAATCTGGAATCAACTTATTAGCTACTTTCAAGCTGAGGGAGAGTTCAGCCATGGTGGTGAAAATGCAGGGCTGGAAATTGGTATTTGGACCCAAGCTGACTGGGAAGACTTATATGGTCCTAAAGACTAACCGTGGTACATGCTGTAAGGATTGTCAATACCTGAAGCAGCCAAAGAGTTGCCCTCTCCTGAGGCAGGTGACTACTAGGGTAAATTATCCCAAGAACAGTGAAGCTGGTGTGTAGCTTCTCATGGTGGGTATGGGACAAAGGGAGAAGCAGAACATGAGATAATAATAACAGCTGCAATCTTCTTAACAGATTTTATGGAGACCAAGGTATTCACTTCCTCAATATCAGAGGCTGTAGAGAATTTAGACTTGGAAAGGGTAGAAATGCTAAAGAAATTACTTTTCTTTTTAGGAAGACAGTAGCCACACTACAGTAAAAGAGAAGACAGTGGTGGAAAATATGTTGCAACTTTATGTCTTGTGGTTAGTAGGGAACTTAAGTGGATTTTTCGGCCAAGGTCATATGCTCATAAATGTTCTTAAGACAAGAGACAGCATTGAGGAGCCTAAACTTGGTTCTGTGTCTTGGGGGTTCAGCCCTTATGTAGAGTTTCAGAGTGAACCAAAACAGAAAACATGACAGACAATACAAGAGTGGATATGTGTGTCTCAATGCTTACCTACTGACAGGACCAACATCACACAGCATTGAGGGGCCTTCTCACAGAAGCACATCACCTTGAGGGAACTATTCATCACTGTAAGGGAAGACAGGTAGATGATTAGAACCCTTTTCACAGTGCCAGATATTACTGAGTCCTAAGTTTTCCCTGTGTGGAGGGGCAAAGAACATGAAGGGCTAATAATATAGACCCCAGTAATCAGGCAAAAAAACGACTGCAGATTTATTTATTCAGTAATGGGGACAGCCTCATGTACCCTCCTCCCAGCATCTAGGCTGTCTCTCATTGTCTTGGTACAGTTAGAATTCTGACAGCATTTTTTCCTAGGCCCTCAGAAAGACTCCAGGTGGGCTCACAATAAAGTGTTTTATGTGACTACCTTGACAACTGATTTGAGCCAAATTCCTTGATGGTATAAGCCTATCTTATTACATGGAGTGACTTTCATGTGAGTGGAAATGAATTGGACTGTGAGTAAAGTTTATAGCCTCAGATACAGAAAGATTATAAAGATAAATAATTATTAAAATGAGAGAAAAATTCTCTATGCATATGGTGAAACTAGAAACAATATTCCTAGAAGTAATAGAACCTTTTTCAAGCTATGATAACACAAAAATTATTTTTTTATTTCATATGCAACTTTGTCTCAAATTGTATGGGAATATGTGCTCATATATGGGTTAATAAATAGGGCTTAATTTTTACAGAAATATTAACAACTGATATTACAGTATAACAACCAGGGTCTAGTTGAAATTTACATAGTTACACTTCAAATTGTATATTCAATCTGAGGTTTAATATAAGAAACTTCATAAAGTAAAATTTTGTTTTTATAAATGGAAAAAATATGTAGTGGTATACATAACTCAGTGAGAGGACAAATAGAAGTCAGCCTTCTGTGTGTCTGTGCACCTCTTTGTTTCTCTGTCTCTGTCTCTCTCTTTCTCTCATCTTTTCCCAGCTGCAATGGCCTATGTGTTTTCTCACACATTATCCCCTTTCTGTGTAAAATCTATATGATGCATATTTTGTTTTTGATCACACATGCTTTAGAATCAAGAGTATAGCCAGCCAATGATGTCTCTGGCAGATACCACTATTGACTGCATACCTGGAACCTGAATGTGATAATGGAACCTGAATGTGAAATAGGAAAAGTATCTGTGTACAATTATCAAGATGTTCACTATTAAAACACAAGCCAGTATTGGATATGGATTTTGATCCATCAAAGAAAATATGAGAGTTCTTTGTTCAAAAGTTTCCCTGTTCACTGTAAAGGGCTTTACAATATCCATTATATGTTATTTTCCTAATTACTTAATTGTGGATGTTGAAAATGTGCACAAATTTTTCTAAACAAGCAATCATAAGTTGCTAATAGTTCAACAGGGAGGAGTAAAAACACTTGAATACTTCCCCACCTCTAATTCAAGTCTGGCTATAAACAAGTACAGTCTTATTTAGACTCAATACAAGCAACCCCAACTGAATTGAGTACATGACTGACTGCAATGATTGTCTCATGATCAGGATGTTTTCCAGTCTTGTCTCTCTATTACTTGACTATTATATTTTCATGCCCTCTTTGGTGATGTCCTCTGAACCTTAAAGTGGATGTTATAAATGTTGGTTAAAATAAGGATTAGCACTCTACCATCATGAATATTATATGCCCTGTAGCAGTCGTGAGTCTCTGTACTCACCTTTATTCACCACAAAGAGAAAAGTCTCTGATTAAGGCTAAAAGTATCAGTATCGTTTTTCAAGAGGCAAAATCATAAATATTTAAAAGGCACTTTGGCATCATATCAGTTTATCAAAACAACAGTATTTGGTTCTCTCCCAAGGCTTATGATAACGATGGCTATTGTCTTCTGACTGAACTGTCACCTGATACTAAATGCCTCCTATGTGATAAACTCCAAATCAGAGATAGGTTATTTTGTCTCTTCTTCTGGGTGAGGACATTGAATGTTTTCCTTTCCAGGATAAAACAGTGCACCATTAAGGAATAAAAGCTTAGGTCTTCACTATTAACTAAAACTCCCAGGACCTTAACTTTGAAATTTTGTTTCTCATGGACTATTTAGTAGGTGATACCTGTTTTAGTAGCAAGAATGGATTATGTTAGAGTTATAAATCAATAAAAAGTGGTAGTTTGGAGAAATTGCGCAGTGATTAGGAGCATTTACAGAGGAACTGGGTTTGGTATTCAGCTTATACATGGGGCATCAAAACCTGTTCATTTGACTTGCTGCCTTCTGCCTTCAGCATGCATCAAGGAAACAGAGGTGCACATACCTACGTGAAGGCAAAAACATCTACACTGAGGAATTAAAGTAACTATAGACATTCAATAGTGTCATTTGGAAAAATTTATCACCTAAAAATGATGACTAGATTATAGAAGTAAAAAAGTTTGTCATCATTTTTAGGTGATAAATTTTCCCAAAACACAACATTGACTGTCTATAAATTCAATTACTAATTTATAAGTTATGACTTTATAAATCAGCAGTAAACATTTATATAAATGGAAAAAGTACAATTATATTGCAACAAGTAATTTAAGATAAATATACATAAAGACAAAATTTCTCCAAGTATATGAAAAGATTTACTTTGTGCTATGAAATAATCCCCTTGAACACTGAAAAGATTTGTCACTCAAATTTTTTCAATAAAACATTGATTGTCGCCCATAGCTTCCGGTTTCGCTCCCAGAACCAAGTGCTGTCTGCAGAGTCCCAGCACACTCTGGAGCAGGGGCAGATAAACTCTGCCAGTCACCACACCCGCAGCTCCTGCTGAGGGAATTTGCACGGCTACTCATCACCACCTCGAACTGAGCAAACCAATAACTACAGGAGTTTCTGAAGGACAGACTCAGACCCTGACCAGAGAGGTGACAGGAGGCACACAAACCTGGGTGCCACAACTGACCAGGAGCCATCTAATCATGAACCACTGAAGCCATGGGCAAACGTCAGTGCAAAAAATTACATAATAATACAAAGGACAACATGGTAACTCCAGAAGAGAGTGGCGATCTTACAAATACAAGACCTGAAGTGAGCAATGAAGAGGAAACAGAAGGAAGCAACACCAAAAATTCCTTTTCGATGATCATCGAAGCTCTCAAAAAAGATATGAAAAAAAGCCTTAAAGAAATAGAAGAAAATACAAACAAAAAATTGGAAGAGATGAACAAAGCTATGAAAGAAACATGCCAGGAACTAAAAGCTGAAATGGAAGCAATAAAAAAGGCACAAAATGAGGCAAAGATGGAAATAGAAAACCTGAAGAAAAAAGCTGGAACCACAGATACAAGCATAACAAACAGAGTTCAAGAGATGGAAGATAGAATCTCTGAAGTGGAAGACTCAGTAGCTCAAATAGATATATCAGTCAA
>PVIH01012673.1:0-62383 GCA_004025045.1 Sigmodon hispidus | reverse complement strand
AGCCACTTTGGAATGCAATATGGTGGTTTCTCAGAAAATTGAGAATCAATCTCCCCAAGGACCCAGCAATACCACTTCTGGGTGTATACCCTAAAGAGGCACATTCACACTCCAAAGGTATTAGCTCAACTATGTTCATAGCAGCATTATTTGTAATAGCAAGAACCTGGAAACAACCTAGATGTCCCTCAACTGAAAAGTGGATTAACAAACTGTGGTACATCTACACAATGGAATACTACTCAGCAGTAAGAAAAAATGATATCCTAAAATTCGCAGGCAAATGGATGGATTTGGAGAATATCCTCCTGAGTGAGGTATCACAATCTCAGAAAGATAAGCAGGGGATGTACTCACTCATTAGTGGTCTCTAAACAAACAAGAAAAAAAGCCAAGCATGCCCAAGCTGCAAACCACAACCACTGAACATCTTGGGATCAGAAACACCCTGGACTGACCCTTTGGATCCCACTCCAACTTTAGGAACACCTGACTCACTCTTGAGGGAGGGGGGACAAAACTGAATTTGCCAGTAGTGGAGACTGATCCAAGCATTATTGGGTCAGTGGGACCATAGGACTGTCTGCTACCTGCCCAGGGAGGGGATGGGGAGTTGCGGAGAAGTAAAATGACCTGATGTGGTGGGAGGGGGAAGGGACCTTGAATAAGGATATACAGGGATGGAAAAAAAATTCAGAGGGAAAGCTGAACACAAAGTAAATATATGTGTAGCAATCGTATTTGCATTATCACCCTTGATAAGTCATGCTTATGATTTTTATCTTCTTTATAGTTATTGTTAACTTTTCAGCATTTTAAATTCATTTTACTGTTTTTTTGATAAATACAAAATAAATAAAAAAGAAAAAAAGAAAAAAAATAATTTTGAGATACATGTAATAATAATAATAAAAAAAGGAAAAAAAATTTGAAATATATAAATGTGGTGGTTGAGGCAATTGTGCAAGACCTAGGAGTGTGGTTTTGAGACCTTGAGGACCCTATGGGGTGTGGCCAACCTTTTTTAAGACTGGTTGCATGATGCCTGCCCTTCCTGTTTGTTTCCTCATTCTTGGAGGGAGGATTGCCACTGCCTGGCCACCTGTCTGTCACCTGCCACCTCTGTGTGGGGCATCTCAACCCTCCAGGAATTGTCCTCAGGTTCAATCTTGTATCAGTGAGCATTTCATATACTTAATAAATTATTACTTCTTAATGAATATTAATCCTTTATATAATCAATTGCCAGTGAATAATTCTTACAATACTTGACAATGTATAACAAGTCCTATAATTTCTAGAATTATTGACAAAATAAAAATATATGTAAATCACTATAGACTGTATAATTAGGACCATGTCAGTTCTCATTTTAAACAAAGAACACATATTATATAAACTATATATAGTTAGTTTAAGAGAAGATTTTGAAATTTATTAATTTTTTTCTTTTCCTGATTAAAATATGGCTTACCTTCAAATTTCTGGAGTAGCAATAATATCATATAAGGGTCCAGGGGCCCTAGTGAATTCAAAGAGATCAACTATCTTTTCAAAGATTTCACAAAAAAGGATGAAAATTTATTTTGTTTTTATTTTTTGTGCTAGGATTTTTTGATGCATGCTACACATAGGCTCTTCCACCAACCCCCAGCACTGGAAAACTTTATTGGTCTTCTGTTGGGTCCTATAGTGTCTCCTGTCTACAGGTTATTGGCCATTCCTGGATACCCATTTTTTTGTTTGTTTCTTTTAGTCTTCCTACTGATCAGTCCCCCATTACAGTAGCCTGCTCCACGCTCAGACCACAGATCTTTAAGTCACACATACCAGGATAAGTTTTTAAGTCTAACAATCCTGAGACCTTGGAAAAGTGACTTTGGTTCAAGTCAGATTTTATTCCTATAAATAGTATACCCAGCACTATATTAAAAGGGGTGCATTATAGGGTGGGGCAGAAGCCTGATACAAAGGAAGCTCCCAAGAGTCTACAAGGATGGCATCAAATAAGACTCCTGGAGGCAGAGGATAAATAGCCTGAACCTGCCATCCCCTGTGATCAGATGGGTGACAAACGTGGTTGTCATTGGAGAGATACCCAGTGACTGATGGAGCCAGATTCAGAGACCCATCTCTAAAACTGGCCTAAGCTTAGGGAGACCTTCTGAGGAAAAGGAAGAGGGATTGTAGGAACATATGGTGGGGTGAGGTGGTCAGGAAGACCCACAGAAATGCCAAGCTTGACTGATGGGAGCTCACAGAGTCTGAACCAATGACCAGGGAGCCTGAGTGGGATCAACCTAGTCCTTCTGTATGTTTGTGACATTTGTGTAGCTTGGTCTATTTGTGAGTCTCTTGGCAATGGGACGGGGGCTGTCCCTGGTGCTCTGGCTGGCTCTTGGGAACCTATTCCTTGTGTTGGATTGCCTTGCCCAGCCTGAAAATAGTGGGAGGTGCTTTGTCTTAAGGCAGCTTGATATGCCATGCTTTGCTGATGCCCATAGGAGGCCTACTTCTTTTTGAGTAAATAGGGAGGAGGGGTGGATTGGGAGGGGAAGGGAGAGGAGGCCTCAGTTAGATAAATTAAAATAAAAAGTGATGGGTACAGTTCATTTTAGTTTTGATCAATTTAGCTAATAAGTATTGCTCTGAAAGAATCAATAATGATTCATAGTATTAATGGTGATTTCTTCATAGTCTAGCACTGATAATTGAAACTTTCTTTTGATTAGGGGTTGGAAAGCCAGTGGGCATGAATTTGATATCCAGAGGAGAAATTAGAAAACCTGTGAGTGATAGCAGCTAACCCACTATTTGTTAGGAGGTGAAAGTTTCTAACCTTGAATTAAGTGGCAAACATACTAGTCAGTCTCTCTAGTCACCTAAAACCACTCGTGATGCTTATGTCAACGTTTCAGCCCTGTGCCTGCTCTCTAGATCATAAGACTGTCCTCGTATTCTTCTTTGGAACTTAATATACTTTAAGAATATTCTTGAACTTTCTTTCAAATTTTTGTCTGTAAAACTTACTCGTATAATGTAACCACTTTCATCATCTTCCATTTATTGGATAATGTGTTCATGAAGTCGAATAATCTTGTTCTCATCAGCTCTGCAGGTAAGGTCTCTATCCAGACTGCAGGTGGATTTTTTTTTTCTCCAAAAGTCAGATCTACACCACAGCAAGGCCTACAGATATCTGACTGTCATCCCAACACTTGGGAGCCTGAGGAACCAACCAACCAAGTTAATGCAAATGTAAGGTTTCTTTAGATTCTCAGTCACATATTTTTTTTAGTGCAGGATACTGTTTTTACTTACTTAATATGATATTTAGATATAGTCTCTCCCAAGAAATTCACATTATATTTATATTGTTTCTTTATTGGCCTTGAGATGAATATTAATCAGGAGAGTACTGGATAAGGATAGACAACAGTCACTTTTTCTTCCAAATCCCTGCTACTTGAGAGAGATGATCAGGGAAGGCACTACAGATGGATGGTGGAGGTACTTAATAGTTACCACTTTTATTTTAGCTGCTGTGCATGCACGCGTTTGAGACACTCTCCTAATGTAACCCAGGCTGATCTCAAACTTTCATTTCCTTCTGCCTGAGTTACACTAGTGCTAGAATTATAGATTTTACACCATGCTCCACTTAGACAAAACATTTCAAAGGGAGTTTGACAAATCCAGCAATGGAGATTGTAATCCATGTAGCTTACCACTGAGAATAAAAGGAAATATAGCCAACTACCCAATGTTTTCAAATGTACACATTTAAGTGCAAGTAGAACACTCCTTAACAATGATGATAAATTTGCAGATAATTTAGCCTGAGTAATATTTATACATTAGGTGGTCGCAGTCACTTGACTTCAATCTAACTTTATTGCTCAGAGGCAAATAAAACCCATTATGGTTCATTTAGGGAAATCTTGGAAAGACAGAATGTTCTTCTTCCTCATCTCACCTCAGTGGCAGGAATGTGGTAGGAACAAGGGGGTGAGGCAGAAAGGGGTGAACCAGAAATGAGGTCTGAGGGGAGCAAGAAGCAGGAGTAAGAGGAAGGGACTGAGGGAGAAGGAGGCCCGAGTACAGTCAGGGTAGCAGTGAGGTCTGGGGTTAGCTCCAACACCTCACTTTCTCCCAGGACACCTCCCTCCCTGTTTGCTGCTGTTGTTGTTTTCCCGTAAACTATGACACATTTACATTTTCCTGAGGACTCTTTCCAATATGCTCCCGAGGAAGTAAAAAAATAAAAAGGGGTTCTGGAAAAAATATTATCACTCTCAAACTTGACTTGATGAGTTAGTGTCTTAATGTTTATTTTAATCAAGCTTTGCAGAAGAATTTGAAGGTGCTTCTCACAGGCAGGTCTCCAATGTGCCCTGGCAGGGGTGTGTGGAGGGAGTATTTCCTCTCTAGGGAGAGTTAAATAGAGGCTATTTCCGAGTGTCTGTGAAACTGTCTAGCCTCAAGCTTTGTTCATATGGATCTTTTGATGAAAACTCACAATATTATTGAAGCTCCTTTAACATGTCCTATACATGACATTTTTTTCTACTTAATTATGAGAATGGTGGACTTGTAAGCTAAAACATGTGTGTGCTGTATTTTATATATAATCTTTAAAAGATTTATTTTTATTTTTAGTCACATGTGTATGAATGTTTTTGTGAATACATTGTATGGTGGGTGCGCAGGGAGCCCAGAAGATGGTGTTGGATCGTCCAGAGATAGTTACAGGCAGTTGGAGGCTGAACAATCAATGTAGGTGCTGAGGATGTAGCTTTGGTCTTTTGGAAGAATAGCAAGCACTCTTGATGGCTAAGCCATCTCTTCAGCCCTATTTGATAGCAGAATTTTACTGCTGGTTTTAGCTTTTTAAATTTTATTTGAACAGATGGTGATGGCACAGGCCTTTAATCTCAGCACCCAGGAGGCAGAGGTAGGCAGATCTCTGTGCACTGGAGGCCAGCCTAGTCTGCAAACTGAGTTCCAGGACAGCCCAAGCTACACAGAGACACCTTGCCTCAAAAGCAACAAAACTATTTTTATTTAAATTTTTTTAACGTTTGTTCCCCCTCTTTCCCCTCTTCCCACTCCTCCAGCTTCCCTCTCCTTCATTCCTCAGAGAAGCTAAGGACTCTCAAAGTGAGTAAATGCAGTTTGGCTTATGCAATGCAGTTGACATAAAACCAAACTTCTCTCCCAGTATAAAAGGTGAGCAAGATGTTTCTCATAGGAAATGGGCTCCAAGAAGCCAGTTCATGCACTATGAATAAATTCTGGCTCCACTGCCAAAGGCCCCACAAACTGCCCACACCATTTGACTGTCTTCCACATTCAGAGGGCTTACTTCAGTCTCATGTAGGTTCCCCAGCTCTCAATTCAGAGTCAGTGAGCTCTCAATAGCTTGGATCAGCTATCTGTCTCTGTGGGTTTCCTCATCATGATCTTGACCCCTTTGCTCATATAATCTCTCCTCCCTCTCTTTGGACTGGGAGCTCAGCCCAGTGCTTAGCTGTGGATCTCTGCATCTGCTTCCATCAGTTGTGGGATGAAGGTTCTATGATGACAATTAAGGTGGTCAGCAAGGGCCAGTTCAGGCACCCTCTCTACTATTGCTTGGAGTCTTAGCCAGATCATTTTTGTGAGTTCTTGGGTATTTTCCTAGTACTAGGTTTCTCTCTAACCCCACAATGGCTCCCTCTATCAAGATATCTATTTCATTTTGTTGTTTTCCTTCTCTGTCCCTCCCCTGACTCAACCATCTCATTCCCTCATGTTCTCTTCCCTCCCCCCCTTGCCCCCTCTCTCTATGGTCCCAATTCACTCAGGAGATCTTGACTATTTTCCTTTGCCAGAAAGATCCATGGATGTCTCTATTAGGTCCTTTTTGTTTCCTAACTGCTCTGGGTTTGTGGGTTGTAGCCTGGTTATCCTTTGTTTTACATCTAAAATCTACTTATGAATGAATACATACCATTTTTATCTTTCTGAGTCTATGTTACTTTACTCAGGATGATATTTTCTGTTCCATCCATTTGCCTGCAAATATCAAGATGTCTTTTTTTTTTCTGCTAAGTAGCACTCTATTGTGTAAATCTACCACAGTTTTTAAATTCATTCTTCAGTTGAGGGATATTTAGATTGTTTCCAGGTCCTAGCTATTATGAATAATTCTACAGTGAACATAGTTGAGCTAATGCCCTTGTGGTATGAATGTGCATCCTTTGGGTATATGCCCAATAGTGATATTTCTAGATTATTAGGTAGATTGATTCCCAGTTTTGTGAGAAACTGTCATACTGCTTTCCAAAGTGGCTGAACAAGTTACATTCCCATCAGCAATAGAGTGTTCCCCTTACTCCACGATCCCTCCAGCATAGACTGTCATCAATGTTCTTGATATTAGCCATTCTGACAGGTGTAAGATGGTATCTCAGAGTTGTTTTAATTTCCCTGATGGCTAAGGATGTTGAACAATTCTTTAAGTGTCTTTTGACCACTTGATATTTTTCTGTTGAGAATTCTCTGTTTAGATCCAAACCCCATTTTTTAATTGGATTATTTGATCTTTTAACCTCTAGTTACTTGAGTTCTTTATATATTTTAGAAATCAGTCCTCTGTTAGATGTAGGATTGTGAAGATCATTTCCCTTTCTGTAGACTGTTGTTTTGTCTTATTGACCATGTCCTTTGTCTTGCAGAATCTTCTCAGTTTCAGGAGGTCTCATTTATTAATTGTTGCTCTCAGTGTCTGTGCTACTGGTGTTATATTTAAAATATGATCTTTTACGCCAGTGCATTGAAGAATACTTTCTACTTTTTTTCTATCAAGCTCAGTGTAACTGGGTTTATGTTGAAGTTTTTGATCTACTTGGACTTGAGTTTTGTGCAGGATGATAGATATGGATCTATTTGCATTTTTCTACATGCCACCATCCAATTATGCCAGCACTATTTGTTGAAGATGATTTTTTTTCATTGTATATTTCTGGTTTCTTTGTCAAAAATCAGGTGTTCATATGTATGTGGATTATGTCTGGATCTTCAGTTTGATTCCATTGATCAATAAGTCTGTTTTTATGCTAGTACCAAGCTGGGTTTTTTTTTTTAATTACTATAACTCTACATTAGAGCTTGAAGGCAGGGATGGTGATGCCTCTAGAAGTTTTTTTATTGAACAAGATTGTAGTGGCAATCCTGGGCTTTTTGTTCTTCCATTTGAAGTTGAATATTGTTGTTTCAAGGTCTGTGTAGAATTGTGTTGGTATTTTGATGAGGATTGCATTGGATCTATAGATTGATTTTGGTAAAATTACCATTTTTTCTATGTTGATCCTACCTATTGAAGAGCATAGGAGCTCTTTTCATTTTCTATTATCTTCTTCAATTTCTTTCTTCAATGACTTAAATTTTTTGTCATACAAGGTAATACAGGACTATCACTTCTTTGCTTAGAGTGACCCCAAGATATTTAATGCTATTTGAATCTTTTGTAAAGGTTTATGCTTCTCTAATTTCTTTTTCAGTTCTTTAATTATTTGTGTAAGAGGAATATTAATTTTTTAGTTAATCTTGTATCCTACCACATTGATAAAGGAGTTCCCTGATAGAATTTTGGGGTCATTTATGTATACTGTCACATCATCTGTAATAGACATAGTCTATTACATTCCTTTTCAGTATGTATTTCCTTAATCTACTTTTGTTGTCTTATTGCTCTTGCTAGCACTTTGAGTACTATATTGAATATATATGGGGAGAGTGGACAGTCTTGTCTTCTTCCTGATTTTAGTAGGATTGGTTTGAATTTCTCCCAGTTTAGTTTGATGTTGGCTGATGTCTTGTTGTATATTAACTAAAGTATGTTTAGGTATGTTCCTTGTATCCCTGATCTCTCCAAGACCTTTATCATGAAGGATTGTTGGTTTTGTCAAAGGCTTTTTCAGAATCTAATGAGATGATCATGTGTTTTTTTTTTCTTTCAGGTTGTTTATATAATGGATGACATTGATAATGTTTACTATTTTGAACCATCCCTGCATCTCTAGGATGAAGCCTACTTGATCATGGTGGATGATTTTGTTGATATGTTCTTAGATTTGGTTTGTAATTATTTAATTGAGTATTTTTGCATCAATGTTTATGAGGGAAATTGGTTTGTAATTTTCTTTGTTCCATCTTTGTGTGACTTGGGTATCAGGGTGACTGTAGACTAATAAAAAGAGTTTGGCAATGTTCCTACTGTTTCTATTGTGTAGAACAATTTGAGGAGTATTGGTATTAGTTATTCTTTGAAATTCTTGTAAAATTCTGCACAGAAACCATGTGGGCCTTTTTTGGGGGGTGGAGTGGGGTAGGGAGAGACTTCTAATAACTGCTTCTATTTAAGTCATTTATCTGGTCTTGTTTTAATTTTGATAAGTGGAACCTATCCAGAAAGCTGTCCATTTCTTTTAGGTTTTCCAAATTTGTGGAGTACAGGTTTTTGAAGTATGACCTAATGATTTACGCATATCTTTTTTTTATAAAATTAATATAAAATGTCAGCTAGAAAATCTAAACAGAACAAGACATAACGAAGAATATGTGTCCTGGGTGTTTTCCAATGTCTTTGTCATCTTCACTCTTCTATTGTTATCTATACATAGCAGGCTGATATTAACTTAATAATACCATTATTATTATTATTTTGCTTTTTTGAGACAAAGTCTCTCTGTGGAACAGCTCTAGCTGTCATAGAACTTGCTTTGTAGACTATGCTAGCCTTGAGCTCACAGAGATCTGCCTGGCTCTGTCTTCTGAGTGCTGAGACTAAAGGTGTGTACCACCACTGCTCTGCTACAATTATATATTTTATATGTTAATGACTTCCCGCTATGAGGATGGGTCTTTAGTTTTTATTACCATCTATTTTTTAATCTGTGACTAACCAGTCACATTTTGGTTAAACTGATATTTAGATAAAATACTTGTTATGTGTAGTGCTGGAGATAAAGCCTCCTGTGCCATGTATGCTAGGCAAGCGCAGGGCCACTGGATGATATCTCTATCCCTTAGGTTAATATTCAGAAGCCCTTTAAATTTGTTTTGCATTGATCTACTTTTTGTTTTCTTAAGTATATCTCTGGAATTTTTTTTTGAGAAATTACAGAGGTATATAATATATTTATATGTATAGATTCTCCTATAGTCTATGAGTTATTATAAAAACATAGACTGGCATTAAAAATCTAACACCAAAAGACATTTGTTGGTGAAGATCTTGCCAGGTGTTCTAGCAGTTACTTACTTAGGAGGTAGATGTGGGGGGACGGAGAGAGTCCAGGTGTATGAGGCCAGCTTGGGCAACATAGCAAGACTGTCCTCAAATGGAGCCAAAACTCAAATCTATTACATGCTCAGACTTTAAGCCATTAAGAAGGGTGTTTTGAATTGTGCTGATAATATCAGTAAAAGTTGTTGGTAGGGACAGCTTAAAAATTAAGGAAACAATAAGCCATAGCCTTAGTTTGATTCAAGTTGCATTGTTAAAAGAGAAAGAAATTAAGCTTGAGCACAGTAAGAGGGAATGGAAATTTTGAGAGTGGCTTTCTCGAGATGTCCAGATTGCATAGTAATTTTGATTTCTCTTGCAGATTTTTCTATGTTTTCTAAAATGAATCATATCAGGGTAGTGTTGTTTTTGTTTTTTTTTTTAAATGGGACATCATTCTTTGTTTTTTTTTCCAAGACAGTGTTTCTTAAGGTATATACCATTGGCTATTCTAGAACTAATTCTGTAGACGAGGCTGTCCTCAATGCACAAAGATCCACCTGCCTCTACCTACCAAATGCTAGGATTGAAGATATGTGCCACTAGTGCCCATTGGCACCTCATTCTTCTATAGCACTGGCAGCCACTCACAAGCAACTTTCACAGACTTCCAATACTGCTTTGTGTGGCTCCATTATTTTAAAACTTCTTCATGTCAGATATATTTATTCTTCTAAAATTTGTATTGGGACATACTTGTGGAATTTTGGCATGGGCTAAACGCATTTACTGTGCACCATATTTTTCACACAACCATCACCATAATGTCATCCTAACCCAACAGAGGTGCTCTTTGTTTTCAGTTTTTCTTCTTTGTGTTAAAGTGATTTGTGAGGAATTTCATTTCTTGTTGTTCATGAGATTTTTTGTGAATTATTTTATGTTCACTCATGCCTTTGATTAGTAGATTTTGACCTAACCAGATGATGACAGAGATTATTTTAGATCTGAGCAGAGGTATGGGGCAAAATAACAAAAGTATGTAATGAGTTCATGAGATAACAATGCATTATGTCAGGGCTGTGATGTACTCCTAGACCAGGCAAGAAAATGTAATGCCACTCCTAGACCAGGCAAGAAAATGTAATGCCACAGAGATTAGCGTTCTTAAACATTATTTTAATAGTAACGATTTATAGAATAAGTGTGATGACCTGGGATATGAAGATAGTGTGCAATGACAAAATCATATAGCTAACATTTTTGTCTTCTAATTTTTTTTAGATTATCACATAATCACATATTTATAGGGCAAAGTGAGATATTTCAGTGAATGCGAGACACAGCATACCGGTCTACCCGAGAGATGCTTGTCTTTGTTTGTCCTCCATGTCCTAAAGAATCTTTGATACAATCCGGAGAATTATTAGGTCATACTTTGAAAATCTATACTCACAAAAATGGAAAACCTAAATGAAATGGACAGCTTCCTGGACAAACACCAATTACCAAAAAACAAGAACAGATTAAAGACCTAAACAGACCTATAACACCAAAGGAAATTGAAGCTGTTATTAAAAGTATCCCAAATAAAAAAATAGCCCAGGACCAGATGGTTTCACTGCAGAGTTCTACCAGACATTCAAAGAAGAAATAATACCAATACTCAACAAATTGTTCCATATAGTAGAAACTGATGGAACACTGCCAAACTCCTTTTATGAGACCGCAATTACCCAAGCTATTCAAAGATGCAACTAAGAAAGAGAATTACACATCAATATCCCTCATGAACATTGATGCAAAAATACTCAACAAAATTCTGGAAAACCAATTACAACATATAAAAAAAAATCATCTACCACGATCAAGTAGACTTCATCCCAGAAATGCAGGGATGGTTCAACATACAAAAAACTGTGAATGTCATCCATCATATAAACAAATTAAAGGGAAAAACCACATGGTTATCTCCTTAGATGCTGAAAAAGCCTTTGAAAAAGTCCAACAGCCCTCTATGATGAAAGTCCTGGAGAGAACAGGAATACAGGGGAAATACCTAAATATAACAAAGGTGCTATACAAGAAGCCAATGGCAAGCATCAAACTAAATGGAGAGAAAATCAAAGCAATCCCACTAAACTCAGGAACTAGAGAAAGCTGTTCCCTCTTTCCTTATCTATTCAATATAGTTCTCGAAGTTTTAGTCAAAGCAATAAGAGAACAAAAGGAGATTAAGGGGATACTAATTGGAAAAGAAGAATTGAAACTATCCCTATTTGCAGATGATATGTACACATTAAATGACCCACAAAATTCAACCAGGGAACTTCTACAGCTGATAAACACCTTCTGCAATGTAGCAGGATATAAGATTAATTAAAAAAAGAATCAGTAGCCCTCCTATACACTAAAGACAAACAGGCTGGAAAAGAAATAAGGAAAATATCACTCTTTATAATAGCTGCAAATACCATTATATAGCTTGGTATAATTATAACCAAAGAAGTAACAGATCTATTTGACCAAAACTTTAAATCACTGAAGAAAGAAATTGAAGAGGATTTCAGAAAGTGGAAAGATCTCCCATGTTCCTGGCTCAGTAGGAACAACATATTTAAAATGGCAATTCTACCAAAATCAATCTACCAATTCAATGCACTGCCCATCAAAATCCCAACACAGTATTTTTTGGACCTTGAAAGAAAAATACTCAATTTCATTTGGAATAACAGGAAAGCCAGGATTGCCAAAACAATTTTGCTCAACAAAAGAACCTCAGGAGGCATCACCATCCCTATAGTATAATCAAGTTATACTATAGAGCTACAGTAATAAAAACAGCCTGGTACTGGCATAAAAACAGACTTGTGGATTGATGGAATTGAATTGAAGATCCTGACATTAACCCAAAAACCTATGAACATCTGATTTTTGACAAAAAGGTCAAAAATATTCATTGGAAAAAAGATAGTATCGTCAACAAATGGTGTTGGCATAACTCAATGGCAATGTGTAGGACAATGCAAATAGATCCAAGCCTGTCACCCTGCACAAAGCTTAAATCCAAGTGGATCAAAGACCTCAACATAAAACCAGCTATGCTGAACTTGATAGAAAAGAAAGTGGGAAATATGCTCCAACGCATTGGCACAGGTGACCACTTCTGAAATATAACACCAGTAGCACAGACACTAAGAACAACAATCAATAAGTGGGACCTCCTGAAATTGAGAAGTTCCTGTAAGGCCAAGGACACAGTCATTAAGACAAAACGACAACCTACAGAATGTGGAAAAGATTTTCACCAACCCTACATTCAACAGAGGACTGATCTCTAAAATATATAGAGAACTTAAAAAAAAAAAAACAAACCTAGAGCCCAAAGCCCTAAATAACCCAATTAAAAAACGAGGTTCAGAACTATAAAGAGAGTTCTCAGCAGAAGAATTACAAATGGCTGAAAGGCACTTGAAAAAATGCTCAACATCTTTAGACATCAGAGAAATGCAAATCAAAACAACTTTGAGATACCACCTTACATCTGTCAGAATGGCTAAAATTAAAAACATAGATGATAGCTATGCCGGAGAGAATGCAGAGCAAGGGGAACACTCCTCCATTGTTAGTGGGAGTGTAATCTTGTCCAGTCAATCTGCAATGCAGTATGGACCTTTCTCATAAAACTGGGAATCAGTCTCCCCAAGGATCCAGCAATATCACTACTGGGCATATACCCTAAAGATGCACATTTGCACTTCAAAGGCATTAGCTCAACTATGTTCATAGCAGTATTATTTGTAATAGCAAGAACCTGGAAACATAGTAGATGCCCCTCAACTGAGGAATGGATTAACAAACTGTGGTACATCTACACAATGGAATACTATACAGAACTAAGAAAAAGTGATATACAAAAATTTACCGGCAAATGGATGGATTTGGAGAATATCCTCCTGAACGAGGACTCACAAACCCAGAAGGATAAGCAGGGGATGTATCCACTCATTAGTAGATCTTAAGCAAAAGCATTCTTATGTCATTGAAAGAGGGGAAATCTTTAGCATGAATGTCTTGGATCTTCAGCTTTCCTTACAATGATACTATTTGGAACTAGTATCCATCTGCATTTGATCGCCTACAATTCCACTGAATTTGCTACTGTGCCATCCACTTCTAAGAATTAAGTACAATGAATAAATGAGAAAAAGAAAAGTTAAGTTACAGAAACTTTAAAAAGGCACAGAATTCTGGCCCAAACTCCCAGTCCAGTCAAAGAGAGTGAGGAGGGATTATATAAGCAAAGGGGTCAAGATCATGATGGGGAAACCCATAGAGACAGTTGAGCTACTGGGAGCTCATTGGCTCTGGACCTGCATGGGACTGAACTAGGCACTCTGAATGTGAAAGACACTGTGTGGCTTAGGCAGACTGTGGGGTCTGTGGCAGTGGGACCAGGATTTATCTCTAGTGCATGAAATGGCTTTTTGGAGCCCATTCCCTACAGAGGGATACCTTGCTCAGCCTTCCTATGGTGGATGTGTTTAGTCCTTCCTCAACTTGATATGCAGAGTATATTGACTCCCTGTGGTTGTTCTTACCCTCTCTGAGAAGTGGATGAGGGGTAGGGTGGGGAGAAGCTGGGGGCTAGTAGGAGGAGGAGAGGTAAGGGGAACTGTGGTTGGTATATAAAATTTAAAAAATCCTTTTAAATAAATAAATAATAACGATAATAATAATAATAATAATGATGATGATAAAAGAATCTTTGACACATAGGGGTAGCTGAGGAATCTGGTTCTTGAGCCTTCTCGCGGGCTTTTTCCCCAGTCAGTGGTAATCACAGCTGACTGGGATTAGCTGAGCATGTGACCTGAATGGCTGACCATCCACAGGCTGTGTAGTGACATTTCTGTGATCAGCAACGAACATATGGAGTCTTTAGAATTTAGAATTGGGCAATGAGATAAAGCAGTGAAGGGCAGGGACAGAAACTCCAGGGCTCACAAGGTTTTGGTAGGAGCCAGGCTGTGCTACAAACTGAAACTTGGGCATGGAAACCCAGTCAGAGAGGAGGCTGGAGTCAGAGAGAAGGGAAGGTAAACGGAGGCAACAATTCCAGCTCTCACTGAGGGAGGGCTGAGCTGGAAAGCTTTTCCATGTTCTATTGTCAGGATTTTTTTCTTTCTTTTTCTAACCGTATTGACTCTCTGGCCTATAGGTATTTTGGGCCATATTGTGAGGACCTTTGGAATTTTCTAAGATAAACATTAACAATTTTTGAGATGGGCAATACTTTAAGTATATTAAGTAATGGTGGTACATGCCTTTAATTCCAGCACTCAGGAGGCAGAGGCAGGCAAATCTCTGAGTTTAAGGCCAGCTTGATCTACAGGCAAGTTTCAGGACAGCCAGGAATGGAGGTATTAGAGCATAGAGTGGGGGCAGGGTATAAAGACAGGGACTTGGTGATGGGGACACCTGATGGTAGGAAGTGGGGTTAGGATAGTTGAAGAAGTACAGGTTAGAAAAACAAAGGCAGAGCAAGAGAGGACGCCGAGGCCATCAGGAATCTTAAGTGCCGCAAAAAGCTTGGGAGAAGTTGGTTTGGAGTGTAACAGCTTGTTCATGATCCTAGAAGGAATTGTGAGTAAGGGATAGTGAAGCAATAAACGTAGACAGTTATCATAATGCGGCTATTGAAGAAATGAATGGAGAAAAGATGATGCTCAGCAAGGCTGGCTGGGGCTCTAGGACATTAGCTCTAAGACGGGCGCTGCTGAGAAAGAGGGACCAAGGGCCCGAGAAAGACACAAGGACCAAGAATTAGGAGTTTAATCTCTCCCCCCCCACCTTACACCCCACTTTTTCTCTGAATGAGGGTCAAGGAGACAGAAAGCGGATAATGACAGTACAGAGGACACGAAGGGGAAGTAAAGGAAGTGGAAAGAACTCCTCAGGGCAGGAGAAGCCGGAAGTGGAGTCTTGTGATTGGGGATTTTGGGCACCTAGAGGAAGAGAGGTTTTGAAAGGTCATTAAAGGTATGCAATTTATGTTAGTGAGAGATAAAGGAGGATTTTATAGTAATCAAGAGACAAACATATGAATAAAAGCCAGCCCAGGTTCTGGGAGTACCCAATCTTACACTTTTTATCCCCCCTCCCACCACACTATTTTACAAAGAATTTAATTCCAGAGCAATTCAGCATTTTGCTCACAAATTTGTTGGTGTTCTAACCCCTGCCCGCTTCTTTCTGGGAAACAGGTATGATAATTGCCTATGAAAGTAATTTAGAGAGCTGGTTAAATGTGAAGGCTGACCCACTCAAGAGGTCAGTGCCCATGCCTGCTGAACAAACATCCTTGGCAGTGAGTGAGTCATGAAAAATGGAATATCCTGTATTATCTGAGTGTGTATTGTGGGTTAGGGTATTTTGTCAAATGTTTAAACAGTCACAGTTTGCATATGAAAATTGAGTGTGTGGTTTTTATGTAATAGCGGCCAGTTCACTCATCATCAAAGAGAAGGGCATTGCCACCATGCCCATTTTGCAATGAAAGTCTAGGTTTCACTGTGAAAATCACAGGTTGAGAAGTGATCAGTGGTTTCCAGATCTCAAGACTTAGTTCCTTAAATTTCTATAAGTCATCATACAGATGAAGTTTTGAGTGTCTGAGGATTCATTTCTCAGAAAGGCTGAATGCACTTAGAGGGAGCACTGGCCTCATAGTTTCATTTGCATGTAGCCACCACCAATTACTAACTTTTAAACTGAATTTCAGAAGTGACTATTGGAGCCAAATGAAAAGATTGAAGACCATATATGTGTCATTTCATGCAGTGTAAGTAATATTATATTATAATATTACTGTGGCAGGAATAGGTATCACATTATTATTATTATTATTATTATTATTTCTGACTACAAAAGCTCTAGATTTTTATTATTGTTGGTTTTTCATTAGTTCTTTGAGATTTTCACACAACCTATTTTGATTATGTTCAACCCCTTCTTACAGCTCTTCCCAGATCCACACCCACTTTCTCTACCCACCCAACTTTGAATCCTCTCTTTAGCTTTTAAAACCCATCAAAAATCCAGTTGTGCTGCTTGTATGCTCTTGGGTGCATGGCCATTCACGGAGTGTGGTTTACCTCCCAGAGGCCACAGAAAGCTGTCGATTGCCAGCAGTGCCTGAACTAAGAGTGAGCCTCTTTTTTATTTTATTGAAAAAATGATTTTTCCCCATTACCGCTCCCTCTCCCATCCCGTCTCCCAGACCTCCCCTGGCCTTCCTCTCCCCTCCTGTGTCCACTCCCCAGAGAGGGCAAGGAATCCCAAGGTGAGTCAGTTTGGTTTGGCATATCCAGTTGAGGTAGGACCGAGTCCCTCCCTCAAGTATAAAGACTGAGAAAAGTGTTTTCCCGCTGAGCCTGGGCTTCTAGAAGACAATTCATGGACCTGGGATAGACTCTGGTCTGAATACAAGAGGCTTGAGAATTGCCCATGCCTTTCCATTGTCATCTACATTCAGGAGGTCCGGATCCATTCCATGAAGGTTTGTCAGCTGTTGCTTCAGAGTCTGCAAGCTCCCAACAACACAGCACAGCCTACTCTATGGGACTCCCCATCATGATCTGGATCCCTTCCCTCATGTATTCTCTCCTCCCATCTCTTCAGCTGGACCAGTAGCTCAGCCTAGTTGTTTAGCTATGGATCTCTCCATCTGCCTCTATCAGCTGCTGGATGAAGGTTCTATAATAGCAATTAGTGTGGTCATTCATATGATAATAGGGAAAGGTCAGTATAGGGACCCTCTTCATTATTGCTTGGAGTCCTAGCTGGGCTCATCCTGTGGGTTCTTGGGTGTTCCCTAGTATCGGGTTTCTCTCTAACCCCACAATGGCTCCCTCTATCAGGATATATCTACTTCTTTGCTCTCCCTCTCTGTTGCTCCTCCCATCCCATTCTCTCATTTTCTCTTCTCACGTCCCCCTGTCCCCCCTCCTCCATCATGATCGTAATTTTCTCAGGAGATCTTTTCCATCTTCCCTCCCCAGGGGGATCTATGGATGTCTCTCTTAACTTTCTCCTGTTACAGAGCTGCTGGGGGTGGGGTGGGGTGGTGGTGAAGGGTGAGTCCTTGTGCTTACCTTCCCTAGCCATGCTGGGATTTTGTCTGACTTCAGCTAGCACAGGTCTTGTGTATACTATCACAACCACTGTGAGCTCATATGTTCAACTGCCCTGTTGGGTCCATATTTTTACTTGCTTGATTTTCAAATGTTAGTTGCTGAAACCTAAGAGAGTATGATTCTAGAAAAAGGATAGAAGTTTTGTGTTTTCAAAGCACATTGTAATCACTGGTTATTTCTCATCCTGCTGGGATAGCAGATGGGCATGTCGTCAGTGATGTCCATGGGCTTCAGCATGAGGTGGGGTCAGAGATTGTCCTGGCCTCCTGCCCAGGAGATGGAAAGGATGACTCAGGGTTTCTGGCTGAGTTCCAGGAGGGCCTCAGGAGAGTCCTTTGCACTAGCTGCTGCTGAAACCTTTAGCATTTTTCTGAATTGGCAGACCTAGAGAACAGACTCGGTCAGTGCAAATGATAGCCATGTCTACTGGTGTGTGTGTGTGTGTGTGTGTGTGTGTGTGTGTGTGTGTGTGTGTGTGTGTGATATACGTGCATATGTGTGTTTATCCATTGTTGCTGCTGGTCCTGATTCATAGTTCCAGAGGACAGTGGATCTCCTACTCTTCTTTGTCTCTTCGTTTCAGCATAGGAAGTGGTAGTCTGTATTTCAAATGTACAGACTAATCAAGGAATGTGTAGCCTCTGTTATGAGACCTTGGGCATCTCTCTGCATGAAGCCATGTTTTGGCTGGCTCAGATCTTTGATTGACCCAAAATTCTAGTCATTGCCCACAGATGTCCTGATTTTTATGTCTCCCTCATACTCCATTGGAAAACTATGTCAGGAGTGGCTACTTTTTAAAAATAATTGTTTGTTTTTACATCCCAACCAAAGTTTCCTCTTTGCTTTTCTCAATTCCTCCCCTCCACCTCCTTTCTACCCCCACCCACTCCTCTGCCACTGTTTCTCTTCAGATATAGGCAGGCCTCCCAGGGACATCAGCCAGCCCTGTATATCAAGGTGCAGTGAGACCAGGCTCCTCCTCATGAAGGCTGGATGAGGCAATCCTGTAGGAGGAAAGGGTCCCAAAGCAGGTATCAGAGTCAGAGACAGCCCCTGCTCCCACTGTTAGGAGCTTCACAAGAGGACCACACAAGAGGACCAAGACAACCGTAAAGGGCCTGTGTCAGTCCCATGCAGGTTCCCTGGTTGTCAGTTCAGTCTCTGGGATTATCGGGCCTCTGGGTTCTGGCCCTCAGGGAGATCTCCCACTCTGGGTATGAGTCTCCAACTGGGCCAGTTTTTAGTGGGTCACCCCCACAATTTATGTGCCATATTTAAATCAGCACATCTTATAGACAGGGCAAATTATAGGTCAAAGGGTTTGTGGCTGGGAAGGGTATCCCAATCCCTTCACTGAAGTCTTGTCTGGTTATAGGAGATAACTCAGTTCAGCTAGAGTCACCCTCATAGATTCCAGGGAGTCTCCATTGCTGTAGGTTTCTAGCTCACATCAGAGATGCCCCAGATTCCAGTTGTCTCTCCCAGTAAGAGTGGCTGCTTTTAAACTGTGTGTTCAAGTTATCTTTCTCTCCGTCTGTGCAGACCCCTTGTAATTTACTTCCTATTTTATGCATAAACATTTGCTTGTTGAGGGCTGGAGAGATGGCTCAGAGGTTAAGAGCACTGATTGTTCTTCTGGAGGTCCTGAGTTCAATTCCCAGCATCCACATGGCAGCTAACATTTGCTTGTTCTCTGTTAGGATTGTACCAAAAATTCTGAACAATATCTTCACATACAGGTGAGAATTTTCAATGAAAAAGCAGAAGGCCTACCTTGGCTCCAGTATCCAGTGCCTGTCACCAGAATGACATTCATAGGAGTGGATGTATCTGTTAGCCTAGACCAAAGACTGTTCCTTCTCAGGGACTCAGCATCCAGATCCTTTATCAGCTCTTGTAGTGGTTATCTTGGTTCTCTTGCATGAAAAAGTATGCTTTTTACCATTTCTGGAAAGACAGCTGGTAATTCAGCGTCATACTTCATCAGTGCCACAGGAAACAGCCATGGG
Source organism: Sigmodon hispidus (assembly GCA_004025045.1). Taxonomy (NCBI): domain Eukaryota; kingdom Metazoa; phylum Chordata; class Mammalia; order Rodentia; family Cricetidae; genus Sigmodon; species Sigmodon hispidus. The sequence goes on along the minus strand of PVIH01012673.1, from coordinate 42,902 downwards.
CATTGGAGCCAATGAATCCGGCTTTGAGTTTTGGATTTATACTGCTTTTTAACCACGTATTTTAGTTTGGATACAAAGTGTCCATCCAAAAGATTCATGTTGTATTAGGTGGACTTTGAGGCCTAGCCATGAGGTTCTCACCACAGTCCCACATAAACACACAGATGTTCATTTTAATTTCTTGCTGATCAGCCTAGGGCCCAGGCATATAACTTGCTAACTCTACTTTTAAACAAACCCATGATTCTTATCTTGTCCAGCCATGTGACTCAATACTTTTTCTCAGCAGCGTTTCAATTTCTGCATCTCATGGTATCACTGTTCTGCTCTGCTTGTTCCCAAAGTTTTCTTAGTCTGGTTGCCCCACCCACCCTTCCTGTCTGCCCTCAGCCAACAACATTTTTATTAAACCAGTAGGCAGGACAATTATTTACAATGGAACAGAATACAATCCCACTACAGACTTATACTTTAAAATCTTGGTCACCAGTACAATGTTCAGATGTTGAGCTTTTGAGAAATGTTTGGATCATGGCATGTGTGTTGATCTAATAAGCATGTTCATACCTGGATGTATCCACAGTTTGATGTTGTTTTTCTGGAGGGTGTCCTCTTTGGAGGAATTAGATTATTTGGGGTATGCTCTGGAAGTGTTTGTATTGTCTATAGTCTCCTCTTGGTCTCTCTTTGTGCTTCCTGGCCTCTATAGGGTAAGCTGCACTTCTCTTCCACATTCTCATGCTATAATGCTTACCTCACTGTACCCCAAGAACAACAAAGCCAAGTGACAGTGAACTGAAACCACTGGAATCATAAGCCAAAATAAATCTTCCAACTTGAAATGGCTTTCTCAGGCATTTTTTTACCGTGATAATCACACACACACAAACATATGCATACCCCCACACATACACCTTCTAATATATCATGGGACCTTGATATATAGAATCTGCTGTGAGTTTTATTCTTAGTGACAGATGGTACATACTTAGTAACTGGTACCTATTGTCATTAGTTCCCCGGATGTGGAATGTAAGGGTTTATAGTGTCCTTCCTAAAAAGGCAGAAAATAGACAATATTCTTTCAGAAATACTTTTATGAGTCTAAATATATTGTGGGTCTGTTTGGCATATGTACTCCTTGGCTATCTTTCAACATCACCTAAAAACTAAGTTCTTGGATGAATATTTGGACTGAGGAACCATGGTTTTCTTGTGTGACTTGATATTTGTCTCTGGTTTGTACAGTTTTTTCACACGTTTCCTGCAGTATCTCTAGGTTAGATGGGAAAAAAGTGCATTATTTGAGAACCAAAGAACAAAACTAATTTGACTCTTAGAAATTGTCAAGTCAAAGTTTATTATGTCAATAACAAGGCAGTTGGTTTGATGGCCGTGTCCCAGTTCCCTGTCACTCTGCCCATCACTCCAGCCCCTGTTAGGGACCCTGGGATCCTGAGATCTGCCTTCCTTCCTGCTGTAGGATTTCTTGCTACAATTCACTGGTCTCATAGCAATACATATCTTAGGAGCAATGGCTTATAGATCTCTGTTTCCTTTTTTAGCTCATGGCTCCTCTCTTTGTGGCTTCCTCTCATGAACTTGGCATAGAGCAGTTCATTCACAGGGCCTTCAAGGCACACTCTCTACTCAGGCCCCAGTGCAGGGACTTTATCTAACACATGGCAGTCAGAGAGAACTTCCATATAAGAAAGAGCCCTTGGTTCTTCCCATAGCTACTGCTCACCTGAGCTGAAAGTAGAGGGTCTCCACTCATGATCTGTTAGCTAGTGTTTCATTGCCCATAGTTACCCCATTATAAGTGAAGCAGCCATTGTAAGTGTATAAGCTCTTAGCTCTTCATATATATTTATATTTTTCACATAAAAATTACCCTTTTGTAAGCTTCTTGGCTTAGATCTCTTTATGTCCTCAATCACTTTAGCACAATTTAATTTTTTTAAAAAAAATATTTATTTATTATGTAGACAGTATACAGAAGAGGGTACCAAATGTCATCATAGATGGTTGTGAGCCACCTTGTGGGTGCTGGGAATTGAACTCAGGACCTCCAGAAGAACAGTCAGTGTCCCCCAACCTCTGAGGCATCTCTCCAGCCCTAAAATTTTTAATTATTATTTTAACTATGGGAGAATTTTACCTGAATATATGTCTATGTACCATATATGTGCCTGGTGCCTGTGGAGGCCAGAAGAGAGCATAGGATACCCTGGATCCGGAGTTACAGACTGTTGCTATCCACCATGTGAGTGCTGGGGTTCAAACTTAGGCCCTCTGGAGGAGCAGATAATGCTCTTACCTGATGAATCATTTCTCCAGTCTCTTTCATTTTTTAAATAAAACATGAAAAAGGCAAATATGATTACCCCTATACCCTTCTCCCCCATTTGCAACTTCAAGATGTTTAGATCCCTGCCATCATTTGTTAATGTGAAGCCCTTATAAGTTGGCCTCTGCTAGCATTTCCTTCTGCATATCTCATCACTCTGTATTTTCTCTCTCTTCCTTTTTGCAGAGAGCTCATTGGCATCTCATACTTATCCAGACTTCATGTTGTCCCCTTAGCCGAAGCTCCTCGCCCTGTTACTTTGATGAACCACAAGCCCTAGTGTCCTGGGGGAGAGATTTGTTTTCTTTCTGTTTCCATGAATCCTGAATTACTTATTTAACAAACATTTATTGAATATATGGAACATAATAGAAACAACACATTAAAAAATAAATAGTAAACCTTTTTTTACTTCAGCATATGAATATATTTATTTTGAATAAAAATTTCACTTGCCTACTTAGAGTGAGATAAATTACTAAGTTTTAGCTAAAGAACAGCTTGATTCAACTATTTTTGCATTTTCCACCTCAAATAATGCATGGTGTGCATATTCATGTGATCAAAGAGCGACTATCTATATCTTATATTAAAGGAAGTTAGTTACCTTTGTCCAGTTTCCAGAACCTACATGGCAGCTCAAAAACTCATATAGTTTCAGCTCCAAGGGATCCACTGTCCTCTCTGGCCTCCAAGTTTACCTGCAGTCTTGTGCACATACACAGACACACATGATTAAAACTTATAAAATTAAACATTTTTTTAAAACCCACTGAATAATATCAGTAATCAACAGAATGAAAAGAATAAAGTCTGGTGTCATCTGATGCTGGACAGCATAGGAAGCAGTTAGAAGGCTTATTTAAGATTGGTATGTGTCTAAAATGGCTTAACCCTTTTGGAAAGCAACCAAAAAAATCTTACTAGTGAAATACAGAACTTATTTATCATGTAACAATGCCACCAAATTCCATTTTTTTTGTATTTTCCCAAGAGAAATGAAATACAATCCACAAGACACTTGCACAAGGGTGTTCATTACAGCTTAACTTGTAATAAATAAAGGCAGGAAGCTGCCTAGCTGTTCATCTACAAAAAAATGAGCAAGAAAATGGTGATAGATATGATATATTCAAATGATGAAAGCCGTTCGGCAATAAAGATAACAAATTACTTGTGTATGCAGTGGCATGCAAAAAATCTCAAACACAAGACATATGCCCAGTGGAAAAAAGTAGACAAAGTTAGTATTTTATGGCTCCATTTTTATGAAGTTCCTAAAGGAAGAAAAAGTTATCTATGATGACAAAATTTAAAAATGAGTGATTATTTCTGGGGGAGTGTGGGTTGAGTGATGCTGGAAAGGAACATAAGGAAACTTCCTTAAATGATAGGAATATTATATAACTTGATAAGGCTTTGATTAAGCAGACGTGCATTTCTCAGGCTCCTCAAATATTACACTGGAGAGCTTGTACTTCACTAAACAGGTACTTTTTGTCTCAAAGAGGAGCTGCAAAAAAGTGCTAAAATCCAGGTAATGATGTACATGGCAGGGTACATGAGTGGAACATGCTCTGATTCTGCAGCTTACTTTATAATGCATTAAAAATAGAATGGACTGATGAATGAAGACAACTGTGAACAGATACAAGAAGGTAAATAAAAGGAGATGTCAGGTGCTGGATTCAGCTGGTAGGTGTCTGGATGTCCACTGTACAGTTCCTCCAACTTTTTCATATCTGTGAAATTTTACACAATAAAATATCAGAAAAATAAGAAGCCAATAAAAAAGCTATTCAATATATTCATTAATTTGAATGGATATTTTTCTGAATGCTTTTGATGAAACAACCAACTTAAATAGAAATTTATTGCCAACTCATAATAAATAACAATAACGCATTGTCCTCAGGGAGTGCTGATTTCAAATGTATCTGATATTCTGAGTGATATCTCAGAAATATTTTACATTAAAATGTTTATGTGTGGATAGTCACAGTATCACTAAAAAGTAGCTCCATACAGGGCATTCTCATGGTTTGTAGGTAAGAGCAACATATTTAGATCCATCAATAGCTCACAGTCATCCAGAAACTTGTTTGAACCCCAAGCGATGATGATAAAGGCAAGCACATGGGACTGCAGCATGATAGATGTGGAAGAGCTATATTTTCTGGAGTGGATAGCTGGTTAAGGAAGTGTATACTAATTCCCAGCCATCTACCAGGACTTGCTGGAAATTCTTCAAATGGAAGGTGGTGGGGCTGCAGTGATGGCCCACTCAGCAAAGAGCCAGCCATTCAAGACCGGGGTTTGGATCCCTAGCACCCATGTGAGACAGGGACGATGGGGAGCAGGGAGACAGAAGGATTAATTGGACAGCTAACCGAGCCAAAGTGATGAGCTCCAGGTTCAGTAAGAGACCTTGTCTCAAAAGATAAAGATGGAGAACTGGGCATAGTCGCTTATGCCTTTAATCCCAACACTCTGTAGTGGATCCCTGTGAGTTCAAGTCCTATCTGGTTTGAAGAGTGAACCTCAGACCAGCCAGGGCTACATAACAAGAGAGATAAAAAACAAACAAACAAAAACCAGAAAATAGAAATACCTGATGGTGATTACTGGCCTCTACCCTCACACACACACACACACACACACACACACATATATATGCACACTTGCATGTGTACATGCACATTCTTACACTGACAACAAGTGCATAGACACACACACACATACACACACACACACACACACACACACACACACACACACACGGTGGTGAAGAAAGCAGGTGTGGAAGGCACACTGGTTCCTCTTAGTCCTGCAGCTAACTTGCTGCATGTTTTTAGGTAAATTAAGGACTCTCATAATTCACTTTCTTCATCAATAAAAATGAGAGTCACCACAGGATTTATTTCACAGAGTTATGAGACTAAAATGACTTAGAATATGAAATGTATGCATACCTAAGACCCATAACATGGCTCCTCTGTACTTAGTAAAGACATAATTAATGTAACCATCGTTGTCATTTTTATAAATAGCATCATATGCATCAGTGCAGCATAGGAGGAAGTACTTGACAGATGTCCTAACAATGTGGTTAAGAAATTATGGCCACAGACAAGTCATAACTTAAGAGACTTGGAAGGGAATGAAACTCAGATTTTCAATTTAGTGTGTAGCACCTTTTCCAGAAATGAATCCCTCTTTCTTGTTGTACAGGGTCTGCCTGGTACTTCTCCTTATGGAACTTGGGTAGGCCTTCTTTAGATGAGAGGCAGGTTCTAATTTGACTGTACATTGTTGTAGTAAGTTTTTTTCGGGCCGTTTGGGCCTGGAGGTTTGTGAACCTGGCCCACGATGGCTTTTGTCCCCCAAAGAAATGAATTAGACACTTATATACTTTATATTGTTTGGCCCATATCTTAAGCACATTATTAGCTAGCTTTTTTATCTTAATTTAACTCATTTCTATTAATCTTTCCACCACATGGCTCAGCCCCTGGCTCACCTGGTTTCTTACATGTCTGTCTTCTTTAGGGGCTGGATGGAGACTGACTAATTCTACCCTCCTTCTCCTACCTGCCTGCCTCTGATTTTTTATCTACTTTTACGGTGCTGTGCATAGGCCAAAACAGTCTTTTATTTATAGCATATAAAGAACATTTTCACCACATTTTCTCTTTTCTAATTAAAAAGGAAGGTTTTAATTTTTATATAGCACAATTATAACTGAACAGCTCTCAAGGAAGAATTATAGTCATAATATTTAGTCTATTTGTATTTACAAAATTAAAGAGAATATTTTATTATCTATCTTATCATTGTGAGTTTAAAGTTTTATATCTAATATATTTTTTAAACTATCTACTTTTACAGTGCTGTGCATAGGCCAAAACAGTCTTTTATTTATAGCATATAAAAAACATTTTCTCCATAGTACATCCTTTTCTCAGATCATGGTTTTGTAGAAAATACCATGTTGTGATTCTCTAATGCTCTCATTTGCTTTGTATGTCTGTGTCTCAGAAAGAAGCAGGGTCCACTCCATTACAAAGGCAAAACCACTAGCTATTTGCTCTTTCTTCTTACTTGGCCTCAACCCCAGCTGCTCCTGCTGCAGAGCTGAAATCCTAAGGGGGTTGTCTAAAGAAGCAGGGGTAAGAGTAAGGTGTCCTGCACTCATGGTGGTGGCTATGGCATGCAGCTGACCATGGCAGTTCCAAAAGCACTTTTAGTGGAGGCCCCAGGCTTCATGGTAGAGACTGCTGTGGCAAGTCAAGCTCAGAAGTGATGTCTCCAAATCCATCAAGGAGGGCCCAAAGTATGAGGCATTCCTGACATGTGGCTTTGGCAAGACTTCTGATCACAGTTCTTGGTTTCTGTTTGCATTTTGAGTCCTTTTCTTTATTGGTTGTATTGATTCTGTGAGGTACTGGCAGCTTTTACTGAATTTATTTTTCACTGAAACCAGCAAGGGTTGGTCTCCCATTGATTGACAGCTGGAAGCTTTTCTGGTGCACTGATTTTCTGAGATCCTCTGATCCTGTTCTACCCCATCACATAGGCATCCCCTATGCTGCGGTAAGTGCATGGGTTGTAGAGAAGTCCTGCTGTTGTTCTTCCAGTTCTTTAAGCTTTAGTTTTAGAAGTCTAGGCTTCACATACCTAACTGCAATCAACTGTGTTTCTAATCACTTGTAAGTACCTCTTGATCATTTGTCTCATACTAACTAAGGGAAGGTTAGGCTTTGGACACACAAAGTAAAAAGTGGTCCCTCTAGCGCATACCATTTGTTATTTGACAGCCATCAAGGCTTGGCTCCAGGACTCCACATACCAAATTCACAGAGCTTAAGCCCTGTGTTTAAAACACAGTATTTGCATACAACCTAGGCATACCCTCTTATAAAATTTAAATCATGTCTAAATTTGTCATAATACTTAATGCAATGTAAATCCTGTATTGTTCATAAATTTTCAGTTCAGACACAAATTTGAAAGAAATTAATTTTGATTTTTTAAAACTGTATTGAACCCCTTGATGCGTAGCTTACAGCTGTGGAGGACTGACAGACTTAGAAGTATAGTCACTTGACAGTGAACTTGACTTCGGGCCACAAGAATTTCAGCCATTTACTTTTTTATGCCACAGTGAGATGCAGTCAGACAACCTAGCAGCATAGTGTTTGGTCATGGGAGCAAACATTTGAACTAATAGCTAGTACTAAGGTGGGGACGGTGGCATGACACAGTGGTCACAGACTCATGAGAGAAGTGTGGCCTCTTGGTACATCTCTCAGTTCTTATTTAATATATAAAATAGAAACAAATAACCAATCTGAGTCTTAGATTCATTCTAAAGTTGAATGTATGTTATTTGTAGAGAGTAATGAGTTCATTATGATATTTGCACATATGCGTAGCATATACCTTTATCATAGCCATGCACCTTAGGGTTCTTTCTTACCTTCTCCCTCTTCCCCTACCTTCTCTTTTTACTCTCATCTTCAATTCCCTCTAAATCACACACACTAGAAAAAATGTGATAGTGTCTCAGCAAGCCTGGTAGAGCAGAGCCATATGGTAATTCTTTCCATAGCTTCTTGAGGGACCTCTATACTGATTTTCATAGTGGCTGGGATACTTTACATATCCTCCAAGACTCTAATGGAAAGGTTTCTTTTCTCACATATTCTCTCCAGTGTTTGTTGCTGTTTCTTGTCCTGATGACAGCCATCCTGACGGGGTGAGGTGCGATCTCAATGTGGTTTTCATTTCCCTGATGGTTCAAGGCGGTGAAATTGTCCATAATATTGGCCATTTACTCTTCCTTATTTGAGAGCTTATTTGGTGGTCCTAGCAGGAGATTAGAGCTGCTTGTACACCCTGGACTGAAGACTGGTCCTCCTCCATCTGGAAAAGTGTAGCATTGGGCATGTGTATGTGTGTGTGTATGTGTGTGTGTGTGTGTGTGTGTGTGTGTGTGTGTGTGTGTGTGTGTGATGTGATGTGTACAAAGCAGTGAGGGAAAGGGGACACCAGCCTAGCTAGTTAGGTCAACTGAACTAACCCTAGTGATCCATGGGTGACAGATGTTGCATTGGATTATCCTCACATGCTCTTTATTTGATAAGTGTCTGTCTATTTATCTACTCACTGGTTGCCTTCTTTACTCTTTGGTGTATATTGTTACTTTTTTGAATATGTATGTATATTCTCTATGTATTCTAGATATTAGTCCTTTGTTGGATAAATAGCTGGGAGAGATTTTTCTTCTGTTCCATAAGAAGTTTCTTTACTTTCTTGTATGTTCTGTTCTTAACATTGAAATGTTGTAATTTGATGCATTTCCAGCTCTAACTACAGTTTCTTAAACAACTGAAGTCTTTTTCAGCAAAGCATTGCTTCTGCCTGTTTGGACATGCTCTGTGGTGACATATTGTATATCCAATAAAGTTTGCCTGAGGATCAGAGTTCAGGGTCACCCACAGAGTTAGCCATATAGGTCAGGGAGTGGTGAACACACCTTTAATTCTAACACTGGGGAGACCGAGGTAGAGTTCTGTTTAGATCTCTGAGTTCAAGACAGCACTGGACTATATGATATTGGTCCAGTTCAAGAGAGAAACAGAGCCAGGCAATGGTAGTACATACCTTTAGTCCCAGCACTTGGGATCCCATACTTCTGCTCCCGGTACTTGGGAAATACACACCTTTAATCTCAGCACTAGGAAGGTTGAATCAGGAAGTGATTTAACTAGGAGAGAAAGAAATATAAGATGGGAGGAGGCAAGAGTTCTGACCTTCACCTTAGAATACTTTCCCTGTTAGCAGAAGACAGAGAGGTGTTCAGTTTGAGGATTTGTCAGGAGTGGTTAGGTCAGAAGTGGCTATGTCTTATTTCTCTGACTTTCTGATATTTCAGCTTTCCCCTAATATCTGGCTCTAGGTTTTTATTATAATACCAAACAGAACTTGTGTAATGACTGGTGCTCAACATGGGGTACATCATCTACATAAAGACTGGGAAGCTTAAAAAGGTTTTAGAACACTGAAATGGAGTCTGAAACTGCTTCCTAGTGTATCCCTCAAGAGGGCCTTGGTGCAGAGTGGTGTGTGGTCTTGAGCTACAACATGGAGGCTTCCCACAGACTCATGGAAGCCTTGGTACAAGCATGAGCTGCATATGACAGTAGTCTAGAGAACTACACCTACATTCCCCAAATGGATTATGGATGTATGTCTTTGTTTAAAGTGCTGCTTACAAGTTGTCATAGATAATGGTCAAGATAAAAAAGTAAAACAAAGGAGATTAGATTTGGAGTTCTTGTTTTAAGAAAAGAAAAGGGAAATGTGAGATAATTCTTTTGTACACTGTAAAGCTTTATTAGTTGTATTGGTTTAATAAAATGCTAATTGGTCACTAGAGGTGGGGCAACAAGACTAGGAGAATTCTGGGAAGAGGAAAAGTAGAGCAGCAGCTGCCAGCCAAATGCAGAGGAAGCAAGATGCACTCAGTAAAGGTACCCAGTCATGTGGCTAAACATAGATAAGAGCTATGGGTTAATTTAAGTATAAGAGCAAGATAAAGACCAGGAGTTACTATTATATTAAGTCAATTATTTGAGAAGCAGTTGCTGGGTATTTAAAAGTTTCTGGCGGGACACAGAAACTTTGATTACAATGCTCTCTTTATGCTTTGTAGTCATGGGTTTTCAGGGTCTTTATGAAAGCTTTAGGTGTATTTTGAGTTGATTTTGTTTAGGGTGTGAGAGATAGAGATCAGCTTTTAGTTTTGTACATGTAAAATCCAATTTCCCCAGCTCCAGTTGTTAAGTTCATGCTTGCTTCAGTGTGTTTCATGTAGCAAAATGGCAGTCTCTTTCACAGACTGGACTGGAATGCCAGAAGTTTTATGTAACTTCTTTCGTTAGCACAATTTTCAAGAGAGTGTCCTATTAGTCTATGTTCCTTCCATGCTCTCTCTGTCTATTTTGGCTCTCCTCTGTTCTGCCTTTCCTTGTCCACTTCTTTTATACTATTACTAAAATAAGTAGGCAACAATGAGTTTTTCCCCCATGATGGAATTAGGCTGTGTTTTCTGTCTACCTGCAGTACCTTGCTTGATGCTAATCAGCAGTATTTTAATTGGGGCTGTAGCATTCTTCTAGGCCAGTAGACTTCAAGGCATTTTTCTGTCCTTTCTCTGGACTACAGTGGAGTCATAATATAGAGATGAGAATAGTTCCCTCAAAGTGGCACTTTACACATATTATTCACTCTTCACCAATTTCCTGCCCACTCCTGGGTGTTTGCACTACATGACATGGAAAAAAGGCTTGGAAAAAAACACTAGAAACACTCACAAAGCTTTATGAGTTTTCCCTGGATTATTCCCCACCTCCATGATGACCAAGGAAAATGATTAATTAACTCCAATTGTTATCTGATGGTTTTCCCTGAGTGTACTTCTTTTAGACCTGAATTATTAAATCATTATGCAGATTCTTCAGCTCATTTTGTGCTTTAAAAATGTGTCATAAAAAGTATTTTTATTACCACTGGAGTCTTTTTCAAAGTATCCTCAAGTGATATTTGGTCTAGATTTCAGTTTACAGTCAACCTGCTGCATTCTGTAGTTTTATATGTTTTCCTTATATGGGCTAATTTTCTATCACTAAAAACTGATTTCTATCCCTATAGTTATCATTTTGGCCATCAGTTTTACAGAATGGATTCTGTTTGTTTATTCCTGGAAGAGTTTCAGTTGGTTTTGGAGTGGACGGCCTCATCTCAGTCTGTGTACAATTGTGTTTTGGATGTGTAATTTCTGATGAGGTGTTACGAAAACAGTCCCCAGGCAGCTCACTTTTTACTTCACTATCCATTTACTTCTAGCCCCACCTCAACACACTTGTTTATGTTGAAATCAATGGCCAGCCATGACACCAAATAAAGAATGGTAGACTGCAGGTCTGGTACAAAATCACTGTGTGGCTTATGATAACTCACTGGACTGTTTAGGGACCCCAATTTCCTCATCTGAAAAATTAGGAAAGATTACTTACCCAATAAATGCTTGTAAAGCAGTATCATGTGATGGGCACTGTGCCACTGTAGGGAAATATGTAGTCTAGCTTTAAATCACCAACTCTAAGGCTCTTAATGAGCTCACAGAACTGTATATATAATGACCTATCCACTTATTTCCAATGACCTTTTGAAGGTAATAGAAAAAAACAAACCTATAATATACCTGAAGCTTGATTTTGACTTTTTGGGGACTTTTGTTGTAAGTATTTGACTTATGACAACTACTTCTCATTTGCTATAATAGGAGTTCCATTAGACAGGCCTAAAAGGATTCAGGCCAAAAGCTACATCCCATTTGAAAGCTAGTCTCTTGGGAACACACTTTGGATCTCAACTTTTAAAGTACTCTTTTTTTAAAGCAAAGATTTAAAGCAACAGTTGCTGATTTTCATTTAGATGTGGGAGTCAGCATTCAGACAATACTAACTAAATTATAAGATTGTATATGGACTATGGAGATAGCTCAGACAGTAAACTGCTTTTTGTGCAAGCCTAAGGAACTGAGTTCTGATTTCCTTACCCCACATAAAATGCCAGGTATGGTGGCATACACCTGTATTCTCCATGCTGGAGAGGTAGAGACGAGAGGACCCAGGATCTTGCTGGTGAATCAACTTGATCCAGACTCAGTGCGAGACCATGCATCTAAAAATAAGATGGAACAAGGTTGAAGAAGACACCCCAATTACTGGTTTACAAGTGTTTCCCCAGAACCTTAAAATATGTAATCGAAGCATGTCAATCCTTTTCCTTTGCATTTCATTGAATTTAAAGTGTGGCATTGGTTGAGATGCCATAAAGTAGGAATAAGAAAAAACTAAAATACACTGAGGTCATTTGAGTCTCTTACAGATGGGAGCCACCCAGAAGAATTGTTTATAACAGGAATGACTATCAGGGAATATAACAGAGAGAATGATGAGGACAACATTGAAAAATGTAACCACTGAGCTGTAGGATATTCAGAGGACATCCTGCATGAAAATCAACTTCTAACAAGGTTTTCTTTGATTTTAGGAGAAGTAATAAAATAGCAAATGTTAATTTTTGTCTGTTTTTCAGACTCTTACCAGGGGTAATAGTTCTTATTTCAGTTCTTAATGATCATACTTGCCTTTCTTTTCTGCTCATGAATATTCACATGAAAATTTCTTACCACCATGCCTCTAATTTCCTTGTCTCTGTAGATCAATCTTCTAAAGATTTAAGAACAATAACCAGTTACTGGAAGGAAGTATGTTCCGGCCTTCGAAACAGACATATTGACACATATGCAAAGAGATTGGAGACTGGATCCCAAGAGTAAAATCTGGCAAGACTTGAGAGGAAAGGAAGACTAAATTACAGGGAAGGGGAGAGCTTTGTATTCTCCTTAAAAGATAGTAAAATTGCCCAGTGATGGGTGGCAAACATCTTTAATCCCAGGCAGAAGCCGGTGGATCTCTGAGTTTAAGGTCAGCCTGGGCTACAGAGCTAGTTCCAGGACAGCCAAGGCTATACAGAGAAACCCTGTCTTGAAAAACAAACAAACAAACAAAAAGATAGTAAAATTGGGGCCCATGGAAATATAGAAAAGAAAAATATTACTATAAGGTAGAAAGTATATTTGGCTTTAATTGAATTTTGATTTGATTTTTCTCTAATTCCTAGTTTCATCTGTAAAATGTATAATAAATGAATAATAAAGATAGAACCTTGCTCCAGGCTTGTTTATGGTTAAAAAGGGTTAATGGATGCAAATTCTCTGCCCGTCTCCTGTGCTGAAGAAGGCCCTTCCTCTTGCATGCATGTGCAGAAGACATTGGTGATAACACTCAGAGTGTGCTGCAAACCTCGTCCTGCTTCTGATATTTCTTAGTTGGTTAGGAAAGTTTTCAAAACTTACTCAACCTTAAGTTACTTCTTCTGTAAAATAGGATCAATTAGGACAACAATTTTATAGGACCCATGTGAAGAAGTAACATGCTAGTTTTCATAGGGTGCTTATAAAACATGAGATGCTGAAGTATGTGATTTTTGATGACCACTACTGGTGGCCAGTGATTAACAGAACAGCTGCTCTTGCAGAGACCCAGGACTTGGTTCCCAGCACCCATAACAGCAATGGTTCACAACAGCCTATAACTTTATTTCCAGGGGACACTGTGCTGTCTTCTGCCTCTGAGAGCATTTGCATACATGTTGTATACATACATACACTTAGGCACTCATATACCTAAAATTAAAAAAATAATTAAAAATAACAATTTTTTGGATCTCTTAGTTCCAGGCCAGTTTGGTCTATAGACCGAGTTCCAGGCAGACAAGACTACACAGAGAAATTGTATCGAAAAACTAAAACCAACCAACTAACCATCCACCCACCCAACCAACCAACCAAACAACTCCCCCACCCACACATGCAAAGAAGACAAAAAGAACAATGTTTTAAAATTAAAACATGTTTTGGTGTGTGTCTATGTGTGTATGTCTGTGTGTACAGGTTCATATGCACCTGTATGCAGAGGTCAGAGGTCAATGTCTGGTGTTTTCATCATTTGCTCTCCACCTTATTTTTGAGACAGGGTCTCTCACTGAACCCAGAACCTTCTGATTGTCTAGATAGTCTCTTGTCTCAGCATTCCCAGAGTATGGATTATAAACGTGTCTGATTATTTTATGTGGATGCTGGAGCTCAAACTCAGCTTTTCATATTTGCAAGGCAAACACTTTACCGACTGAGCCATTTCTCCAACCCCTACTATTATTTTTTCAGTAGGTACAGAGGATCCAGTGGTAATCTTGAGTGGAAAGAACCAAATGTGGTAGAGAGGGAGGACCTCTAATCTATTGGTGGTTTCCAAATGGGAACTGAGTGGAGAAGGGCTGAAGAGAGACCAAAGGAAGCAAGACTAATTGGAACACCAGTAGACATTGCCGGTTAGAGGATAGAGAGTCCATGAGCAGCCGTGGTAGGAGGGATGCAGAAATGTAGTCTTCAGACCTGAGAGTGCATGGCTCACTGTGGGAACCAGGATGTGAATTCTCCTCTGATCAGTCTGGATGGACTTGGAGATGTTAATAATGGTAAGAGCTCAAGAACTGTAGAGGATACACAGGTCACACCAGCAAGGATGCTGAGGGAGGGGCTGGTGGAATCTGATGACTTGCTGGTCATAAGGAGGAAAAAAAAGAGTTTTTATTTCTCTGTTTTGGTCTCTCTCTCTCTCTCTCTCTCTCTCTCTCTCTCTCTCTCTCTCTGTGTGTGTGTGTGAAAGGAGGTAAATCAAGAAGAAAAATGAGTTTGCCTACTGGGTTTGGTTTCTTGAACTTGGCGTTATGGGATGTAGAGCAGTGTAATAATAAAAGTATAAAAGTTTAGATTAATTTTCAGATCAAGGTTAACCCCTTCTCCACAATTATGAGAAAGGTGACTCTGGGGTTTAGTCTTTGCTCTCTGGTCTCTAAATGGGAGGCTGCAGAGACTACTAGGTCACAAGACTGCTGCATAGATTAATTGAGACACTCTGTGTGAAGCAGGGGTAGTCCTTACTGAAGGAATAAAAATCCTCTCTGTAGATTTCACTGAATGTAAAGAGTAACACAGCTCCTGGTGAGGCCCGTCTGAGCCCTTTCACATACGACTTTGCTATGAGAATATACGATACCTCAGATGATTCTGTGTTTTGACAGCCTTCTGAACTTTGTGTTTTCTAATTATTCATTAGCTGACATAATTTCAGGGCACTAGAGTGCCAGGATTGGCAGCAATTCCACCAGGGCAGCATCCATTAGGAAACTGCAATAGTTAGATTCTTCCTTTTAAGGTACTTCTCCAGCAACAACTGTCTGAATTAAAGAGGAAAGTATCTGGTCAAACTCACTCATAATCACAGCCCAATAAAGGTAAATGGCAGACTGGGGGGCAATCTTCGAACTCTCCCTTCTATTTCAACCAGCAGCAGGATTCTGATGATTGGAGAATTAGCTCTTTGGAACTTATCTTCATCTTTGTGTTGAATATAAAAAGACTGGTGGAAAGTAAATATTTTCCCCTTAAACTTGATCTGAACTTTCAAAATTGTCCTAGCATCTATCATTGTCTGTGTAACTTTTTGGTGTATGTGTGGTATTAAGAATTGAACCCAAAAGCCTCACACATGTTAAGAAAGGGCTCAATCATTGAACTACATCCTTACCCACATTTGCCCCTGTATGTAATTAAGTCTGTAAGATTTTAGGGATAAAGTTAAGCTGAAGGGAACAAGTTTATTACTCACAAAAATTTATGGAACATATTTTATTCTGAAGGTTTCATTAATAACTATTTACAGTATTAACAAATGGTGGTTATATTACCATGGCTCTGGACCATCCAAGAACAATCTTTTTATCTCTTCCTTCATAAAAGAGATCAGAAAGCAAGAAAAATAAATAAATAAATTCCAGGTCATATTATCAAGATGTTATTCCAGATATAATGGAGATGAAGAATCTAAGGACTCATTAAGTCATAACTGTTTCTAAAACAACTTATCCTTTCCCAAAACGAAATTACATAAAGTAATGTTTATGTGTTTTGGGCTCAATGATGGGGATGCTAATAACACAAATTTGGAGAATGTTATTCCTTGATATCATTTGAGTCCAAAGACATTCAGAATCACATGTGTGAATTAATTATGAAATTATCCAAATTCCTGCCCTACCTCTGTAGATTTTCTCTTCCTCAGCTGCCTTCATTGCTGCACTTCTGATATTTTCATGCAGCCTTAAAACATCCCACCTCTGAATGTTGTAAGGACTCCAGAAGAAAAGCTTTGCTGCCAGAATTATTTTAACTTTGCTTGAGTAGTTGGCTGAAACCTTTGCCAACCTATTTACCTTAATTAGCTCCACAGGTATGGTTCCCTCAAGAGGAACTCTTAAGTGTAGTTGACTCCAGATTCAAAAAGGGAAACCCTCCATCTCATGAAATTACAGAACCATTAAGGCTCTTTGAGACCTCCTCAGAAGTAATACCAAATTTCTTCTTCAACTGAAAAGCTAAGTCTCCACCTAAGAGTTTGCTTGCTCATGGAGCTAATTAAGGTTAGGTGCATTAGGGCTGTTGTTAGTAGGGTAGTTGTTGACAGTGGGTTCTACCACCTGGTTACCTCCTCCAAAGAATTCCCAAGACTCTGTAAAACTATCTAGATGCATTACTTTGACTAGTCAACTCTCTTGTATTTGATGTATCTAAAGATAATCTACACAATAACTGGAGAAACCTGGGAGTTACCCAGCAAACCTCCATTCCCCAATAGCCAATCATTTACAGTACCTGCTGGTTTTCACATTTTACACATGTGTTGACTGTTCTCTTCCTGAGCCCCTTCTGGGATCCCTTTTAGCTTAGGCTTCACATTTCTTTGTGGGCATGCGCAGCATGCTAAGGGTTTTTTGCTGCAGCCAATCACAGTGACTCCTCATCTAAGCATTGCTTTCCAGGATCCCACCTGCTGCCCATTGGTTCATGCTTCACTTTGTAGCTGGGTTCCTCACTCTCAGCACTACTGACATTCTGAGTCAGATAGCTCTTTGTAGGGTGGTGCTGTCCTGTGTGTTGTGGAGTGTTTTAGCATCACCTCTGGTCTGTCCCTGCTGACTGTCAATGCTTCCTCCTTCTCCTGGTTTGGGGAACCCAAACAAAATAAAAACACAAGGCTTGGATGATGGGAGCTTGGTCTGACCTGAAAGCTTTTCCTGAGGTTTAGCTTCCAATCTTGTCCTTCGGGGGAGGGACCAAAGAACTTATAAACTGGGTGAGTGCTGAATCCTGACTTTCTACACACACTACGCTATCAAGTGCCTCCACTGCCTTACTTCCGTCTGTCCATATTGCTTTTGTATCTCTCTTCATATAGGGAAGGAGTATGTCCTTCTGTCTACTGCCTTCACTGTTTTCTCTGAAGAAGGAGGATGAGCGATCCATTTGGCCAAGGTCTGAGGCCTGATGGGAACGAAGTGTGAGGAGAGGAAGGACTCCGATAGGTGTATAACCTATTCTTCCATTGCCAACTAGGAAATGAATCCATGTTAAAGCAAACAATACAGAATATAGCATTTAAGTGGAAGTGTCCTAGAGTCAAAGTGCTATGACATTACTCCAACATTTCCTCCCTTTGCAGCCCTGTGTGGGCTCTCAGGTTGTCTCTAGAAGACCGAGGTTAGGCTTGCTTATAACATGGGACATTTTTACTTCATGCTGTGTGTCAAGATTACCAGAATAGGGGATTGGCACTTCATGTTTGCCCAGCTCAAAGAGATGCCAACATTGCTCACAGCAGCCACAGCCATCTCTCATTCAACCACCCTTCTTCACACCCTCCAGTCCATTCTTCTTCCTTCGCTTTAAAGGGCACAACTCATAATACCCAGAGCTATTATCAGGAAGGAAGGAATTCTGACATCTTATGACTTACCACGAACCAGTCCATGGATGAGTCTGAGATTCTGCTTTACAAGGTCAAGTGTCAGTGTAAGAAGCAGGGGAAACAATCTGTCAGTGAAGTCCTGAGTGAATGTGTATTGTTGATTTGGGCACAGTCAAGGCCTGTGGGAAAATGGTACACCCTTGCCTCCATCTCCTCGCTCTAGGGTGAGGCTCAGAGGGAAATGGTAAAGTCTAAGTGTGGATGTTGATGGTCTAAGCATGGATGTGGATAGTTTGTGCAGAAAACGTCCACCATAACCACATTTCCATATTTGTGGTTTGAAGGCTGCTCCCTTACAGAAGTGACTTTGAGGTTAGCTAAACCTGTCTCCTTGGTCCAGGGGTATACCATAAACCCTGCCTTGTTGGTTATTACTCCTCTGCTCAATTCTATATAACAAAGATGCTGAGCTTGGGGTTTTCCTCCATCTAAGACCCAATCTACCTTACCTAAGCTTTCTGTCCTCCCATCTATATGGCTGTTTGTCTTTTCCCCATTCCTCTCTGCCTCAGTTAGCTCAGTCCCTGGAACCATGCGAGCATGTGGCAAGTGAGCCATGAGAACTATGTTTTTGAGCCTTCTGGACCTTGAGTCTGATATGCTACAAATTAAATTGGGAAGCATTTAGGTGGTTGATGTGTTGACAGCTCAATAAAATGCGGTAAATGCCCCTAATATTCCAAGTTACATGGAACCTTTAGAGCAGATGCAAGGAAAAGTGTCTTTATGTGGTAATGTCCTAGAGGTCTGAAAAGGGTTTTAAAACAAAGCACTTGAGGAGAAAACACAAGCAAGAGCATTTTCTGAAGGTAGCAAAACCATGCTTGACGGTAGAGAAAAGTGACTATGGCTATAATCAGATAGAACAAAGGGTGAAAGAAATCCTTTCCATTCAAATTTAATTCCTTTTTCCTTTTGATTGGGAAGTTAAAAATAGCCGCACCCCTTATTCTGTTGATGAGTCTTTTAAATCCATCAGTAGCCCTTCAAATCTCATTGGAGTCACTAAGCATCTATAGCCACAGAATAACATGCTCTAACCGCTTTAAAAACTCTAATAGAAACAAACCTGATGGCCAAATTGTATCTATGTTATGATCACAACTAAAAATTCTGTCTGCATATGGACAGGGACTGCAAGGGAACAAGAAAAAAATAGTTCAACAGTTTGGATTTTTGGATGGCAGAATTTTGGGTGAATTTTTCCTTTTTTTAATTTTGAGTTTTGTTAATGTTTTTGTAATGTTTGTAATAAATAATACTATAACCGTGGCAGCTGAACCTGCTCAGTTACTATTGTGAGAAAGCGTGGCTTTGCCTCAGCTCTGTCAGAACTGAAATTGCTGCCTCTGGCAGATACTCTCCAGCATTTATGTGATGACATCAGATAACCTTGACCATGAAGTCAACTCCTTCCAGTCCATACAAAGATTTTTATTTTTCACCTCAGCTCTCTCATTCTGACAGGCATAACATAACAGGAGTGAGCTCAACTAATTTTGTTGCTTTAATTTAAAATTTTGTATATGCTTGGTTGGTCACATTCGACCTAAAGGAGGCTTAAGATGAAATCATCTCCTGCAATAGAGTGAAAAACTCCAGGTCCTGTGAAGAGCATTTGTCAAAGTGTGTGACAAATGTGTTGGAATCCATCTTGAGGGAAATGTTGGCACCTCACGTGAGAAGCCCTGCAGCATACCTTTGTGCGGAAATATGGTGGCAAGAGCACAAGTCAGGCTCACAGAGGCTTGCCAGTGGCATGCCAGCCTCTCCTCCTGCACATCTGCCGTTTCAAGCATGTGCATAATCAACATTGCAGACGACTGGTACTCCAGGCACTTGTCAGTGAATCCCAACCTGAAGTGACTTGTGACTGTGTGCCCGCCCTCCAAAGGCTCATCTGAGATGCAGGATGCTTCAGGAAGATGACTTAATAGATATCCTGATTCTGTTTCTCTGTACTAATCTCCATTGTAGTAATTTGGTGTAGTAGCAGAAAATGAGACACTTGGACAGGGTTGCCTCTGTGCCTGACAAAAATGGTCTCATGGAGCTAATCGTCTGGTATTATGTAGTTTTATCTCTGACCTTCTCTGAGAATCAGGGAAAGGACTGTCCCTTGGAATAATGTGTTTGCCTCTCCCCAACCCCCGCTTTTATTTTTATTTTTTTTCTTTTTATTTTTAAAATACCATTGCTGTGGACATTTTATATTATGTCACCTAAAAGTCCATTCTTTAAAAATTGATGTGAGGGCTGGATGTGGTGGTGCATGTCTTAATCCCAGCACTAGGGACATAAAGACAGGAGGATCTCTGAGAGTTTGAGGCCAGCCTGTTCTACATGGTGAATCCAGGTCATCCAGGGCTACATGGTAAGACTTTGTCTTTAAAGAAATGACAAGTTTGTTCTGGATTGAGGATATTATCTTGTTAAATTTGTTTCTCTCTATACTCCAGCTACCATGAAAGTGATGCCTAACTATCTTAGTACTCTTCGGAGGGAACAGCTTCTCACATTAGAGAAACAGATGTGTTCAGCTGGAACATTTGGGCAGAAGGAGGAAGAGCCCACTGTTGAGTTACAATGAATACAATGGCCGGGAGATATGTTTTCAACTCTAATGATCTCATTAAAATATTTTTTCTCCAAGAATTTGTTGTTCCTAAAGTGCTAGATTTTCATAAAGGAAAATGCATTTCACTTTCTATAAATATCAAAATTAATTACTCATCGTTATAACTATTCATTAAAATTTAAAATTAGATAAGGATGTTCTTCGTGGATTTTCAAGTCTTGAAGAGATTCATTTTATTATAGCATCTAGAGCATTACTATTTAAGGAAATCATGACATAAGGTTCATAACTAAATTTACTCAATAACTTCACCCAAATCCCAAGGAGAAATTAGTGAACGATGGTAGGTAAGTATCAAGAAGAAAACTGTGAAAAACTGTGTCTCACCTCTATAAACACACCAGGGACAGAATTCATTCATTTACTCTTTCATTCATTAACCTGAGAACCTAATATCATCTTGGGATCATTTTAGTGTCTAGGATACAAACAAACAGATTGAACCACTCCCCCCATCTTGCCCTCATGGAAGGTATGGAAGGTATATATCAGTGAGGCAAGACAGTCAATAATAAAAGTAACTTAAGAATTATATGGAATGACAGTTGGTGTTCATTGCTATGGAAAAAAGTCAAGTAGGTAAGGGAGAGGGTGAATAGTGTGGGAGTGAGATTTGCTATTTTAAACCGTGTGATCAGGTGGCATCTGAGCAGAGATCGGAAGGAGAGAGTTATATGAGTGTCTCCAGGAAGAGTTTCCATGCCGAAGGAACAGTTTGTGCAAAATTTGAAAAGCAGGTGTGTACTTGGTGCATTTGTGGAAAGACAGGAGACAGGTAAGGCAGGAGCATGGTAGTGAGGTGGTCTCCTCTAAGGTTCATTCATTTCTCTGTATCCCACAAACAAATATCCTTTCCTGAACTTTGTTTTCAAATATAATTGGTCTATAGCTTCTTCCTAAATTGTACTGTAAAACCCTTGAGGGCTAGGGTGCATTAGCCCCTGTATTCCCAGAAGCACTTGACACAGGCTGTATGCATTGTGTACAGCAAGCACTCATAGAAGAATTACTAGTTGGATAATTTTGCTCCTAAGGCATCCATCTTTCTTCATACCATGAACACCATACTGGGAAACTTATACTCTGCTTAACCCTTTAGAGTGCTGAGTTAACAGACTAGTTTCAGTCTTGTCATTCTTAGGCAATAGAGAGGAAAGCAACTATTAGTTGAGGAGAAGAAAATGTGCCACTCTCACATCTTCCCCACTGAAATTCTATTTGCGTATTACATCTATCCAACAAATAGAAAGAATATGCCCATCAAATATTGTGACACTAGAATATTAAGAATGTCACATTAGTGACTCCAAAGGATGCAACACTATCAAAGGTCAGACTTTCTGTTTTAATTTATGTCTGTTATGTGTGTAGACTTCACAGACAACTAGTAGCAGCAGGTTCAATGAGTTCCTTGTCACAGTAAGTTAGAGGTTTAACACATCATCATCCACCCATCAATCCATACATCCATCCATCCAACCAACCAACAAACAAATGTATAATGAATACATACTTTGGACTGGACATGAAAGTTCAATGAAGGATTATGTACTTCAGAAGCTCATAGCTGAATAGAATGATCAAGTCATGTAGTATTCTGTTCTAAATCTTTACAGTGGCAAAGTTTAATTAGCTTCAGTAAGAATTGGTAGCTAATGTCTTAGGAAGATATGAGGGCTTCCCTAGGCAAGTGTGTGTGTGTGTGTGTGTGTGTGTGTGTGTGTGTGTGCGTGTGTGTGTGCGTGTTCCTTCCTATCCCTGCCCCAGTACCTCTTTTTTATTATAATGATTTGTTCCCTGCTTTGTCTGACATAGATTTGCCAAGGGCAGGGACATGTCGTATTAATTGGTATTCTTACAGTTCCCAACACAGGTCAAAAGAAATTAGTAGATTTAAGAGGAGTGAATCATGAAGGGTAAGTTGAACATTTTCAGGCCAAATAGGATAAGACATCCAAGGACACATGAGCTTGTGAAAAGGTATGGAACAGCAAAGTACACTGTGTGTTAGGAAGGTGGCCAGTGGGTTTATAGGAGTGAGGGGGGATTGTCTTGGGAGGAATAGAAGCTGACTTAGGAATGATGCAGGACATGTTGATGGATTCATTGGAAGCAGCCACATGGTGAAAAGGAAAAAACACTTGAAAAACTACTCACAATGTGTGACACAGCATCCCCAGGATTCAGCCTTGGGCTTAAGATGCTCTGAGCCTCACTCCGTTCTGTGCATCACCTGTGACATCCTTCCTCTTTTCTATGTCCTTTTGAAGGTTCACAAGGCAAATTTGAATTCTAGCTCTAGTCTTAATTGTGTCCAGTTTATATCACTTAAGTTGTAAAGTTCCTTATTCAAATGACCCAATTTTATACACTTTCTAAATGATTCCATGACAAATTAGATTTTTTTCCCCAATCACTCTTCCTAGTGACTGAATTCAGTCACCATCAATATAGTTTCTGAGCCAGAAATCTGGACTTCATCTTTTTTCTTTTCCTGTAGTGCTACTACCAAAAGGAATGTTGGCCTTATTCTGTGTTCTTATTCATACAGTCTAAATTCAGTTCATTTTTTAAATCTCTTCTATTATTGTAAGAGCTACTAATGAACTGGTGTCTTGACTTGTGTTCTCCTTTCCTCCTGTCTCCATCTTTAGATATGTCAAGCCAGTACCTGCAGTGAGATCTCTAAATTCAGAATTTGTGATAAAGCATAAATCTTATAAAACTTATTTTAACCATTTTTAGGGCACAATTCAGTAACATTAAATTAATTCACATGGTTGACCAGGCACCATCACTGCAGCGAACTATATACACTTTGAACAATAAGTTCTCAGACTCTGGCAATCACAATTTGACTCTGTCTGTAGAATTTAAATTCTTCACACATAATGTAAATGAAATCATATAATACTTGTCTTTTTGTGACTGGCTTATTTCATTTAACACAGTTTGATCAAGATTGGTCTATATTGGAGAACTGATCAGAATTTCCTTCCTTTTTAAGACTGAATGATAGTTTATTTTATCTATGTATGGACCGGCCTTTCACACAGCAATGCATCCACAGGAGTATTTAAATCATCACTCTTATGGATGTCAGAGATACTCACATCTTGTGGATCTCAGATGACATTAGAGCTTTTTTTCCTATTTATTCTTTTCATACAGGTTTTCACTTAAGTTGCCACAGATTTGTTTTTTATGTTTGGGTCTCTGCATCAGGTTCTTCTTTGGTGTATAAACCCCCTCCACTCCCAGGATTTAAACTTTAGACTTGGATTCAAATATCATCTTCTAGAGGAGGCTTTCTCCACTCCACCTCCTGGGTTATGTATCTCTTTTTTTGTGCTCCTAGAATATGTCAAACTTATTTCTACCAACATATCTGGAAAGTGCCCAGAGGTTGGCACACTTGTTGTTGAGTGAATAATGAAGTGGAAATGTGTGGAATTATGGGTGCTGGCAGAGTGACCTGTGGGAAGACTAAATCCAGGTCACCAGACATGTGAAGAGGCACACTGACATGGGCTCCATCTTTCTCCCTCTGCACACAGGACAGAAGACAGGCAGTGCAGAGGTTTATATTCTTTGGGTCTTAAATTCTTGTGGGTGCTTTGGGACTTTTGTGAACGATGTTCACACCCTTTCTGCCTCCACCCTTCTTTCTCTCCTGCTACCCTGGACATAGAAATAAATTCCTATGTTAAGGTCACTTCAACTCAAGTGAGACTTCATTCTGCGAAGTGTGTAGTTTGTAAAGGCTCAATGGGCTATTTTGGATCAAATAACTCTGTTTTCTTTAGCCATTTAAAATAGTCTATTTTCATTTTTTCAGCCACTGCCTCATGAAAGGACCTAAGAATACCCTCAACTTAGTGTTAGATCCCGTAATTACATTTTCCCATTTTGAAAGCAGTTATGTAGTCCTTACAATAGAGTCAGTCCTGCTAAAAATAAACGCCAGGCAGTTCATATTAACTGTGTAATAATAACAGGCAACAAGGAGGCTCGGTGTCCAAATATGATGAAAACAGGAAGTTCGTTACACAAGCTGTTCTTTCCTGATAGATCTGAATTCTTAAAACCTTAACTCAAAAATAATCCCTTCAGGTTATAAATAAAATCAGAGAATCTTCCCTTCTTTGTGGCTTAATGGAGATGATAACATCACAGCTAAATAAATCCACTGTTATGGGTAGGTTGGCGTGCCGGAACACGGGGTTTTGTGGAGGAAGGAGTCAGCGTGAAGACCCTTGTCCCCACCCCTGGGTGCTGGAGGCATCTGCCTGCCCCAGGCTTTCCTCTTTTCTTAACCCAGGAGCAAGTTGCCAAGGGGATTCTGCTGAACTAGGATACGATGGCAGCGGAGCAGCGTGCCTTCAGGTGTGGAAAGGATTTTTATTTTTCTCTGAGCAGAAAATATCCCCAGAGAACAAACACAATGCCAAAGGTCCATCAAAATCATCCTGCTTCTTCAGGGTCACAGGGAGGTCCCAAGGTATGTAAGTTCCTCCCCCTAGTGAGCTTCTCTTCTTTACTGAATGCCTTTGGTTGCCAGGATTCACATGGGGTGAGCACGGAGGATGTCTCCAAGGCAGCCTCCCTTCCTGCATTCCAACCCCAGCCCTCCAGGGTGCTATGGTTCGGTGGGGAGGGACTTGGGACCCTGCCATACACCTACTCCTTGGGAAGCTTTCATTGCCTATTTCCATAGCCGTAGAAAGTACAACAGTGGCCCAGAGGGGCATTCCAACTTCTCTTCATTACCTGTCACACAGTAGAGACCAGGCTGGAAAGTCTACCCAAGGCTTGCCTACAGGATGGGGTTCAAGTGCGGGAAAGGGGAAACGAAGAGATGTGTGCTGGCCTGACACAGTGGGTTCTCTTCTTTCTCTCCCAGGAGTGGATCAACTGAGTCACAGTTTCCCACAAGCAGAACAGCTTGATTAGGGGAATCTCGCCTTCAGTGATCTCAGCTGTCCGTTCTCATGGGGCTTGCACATCTCTCTTCAGGCGTGTGAGCTTTCTTTGCTACACTGGTCCAGGAGCATATTCATGAAAGGGTGTTCTTCCTGTTTCTGAAGCAATGACCCTCTTGGAAAGGGTCACATTGTCAAAGTCTCGCCTTCAACAACAGCCTCAAAATTTTGGCTTTTGAGTGAAAAAGACACTGGATCTGAATGAAAACAAAACAAAAACAAATCATGTTTTACTTGAAACTTGTGCTTTTGACAGGATGACAGTAGCTACTGGGTGCTGTGAATTTTCTGACTTATTTACTTGTGTACTCTCATGCTTCTGTCTCTATGTATCTACTTATTTATCTACATCAACCCTTTAAAATGTATCTTAGTTTTGGTATTGTGATTCTGACATTTCTTCATTTCCTAAAATGCTGACATTTTCAGAAACTGGACCTGATTTGACCTTTAAGTGACAGCAAGCCTGACCTTTTCTACTCCTAAGCAAACCCATGAGGAGAGTTGGACACTCTGGGAGAGAAGGAGGGGCCATGGAGATGCTCCTGTGTGGTAGATGGAGGAGGGGCATATCCTTAAACTTGGGATCCTTATTGGAAGTGCCAAAGATCTCTGTCCAGACTCAGGTTCTAGGGCTCAGAGTATCTGGGACTATTCTTTTAAAAATACTGCAACAGATTGTAAAGGAAACTTTTGGGGAGAATTTAGAGGGAAACAGTAATGATTCACTCTGGGATCTGTGAGGAGTCTGTCATTGGGACGTTTCCCTCCCTAGGACCAATAAAGAAGAACAAAGTGACCAGATGCCTGAGAGGGCAGAAAGTGACAGGGGAATCCTTCCACAGGATACTGGAGAGGCATTTGAAGGTGCAGGAGGTGGTGTGAGCAGCTTTGCCAGCAAACTGTAGGAGAGAGGTGGTTTCTGGGGATCTCACTGGGGGACATCATGAAGCCTCAGGGTAGAGTTGAAGATCTGTGAGCCCTGGGGTGGGAAGCAGCCCACACTCCCCACCTCCCTTCAGGAATGGAAATCATGCTCGCACCCAGCTGCAGCCTGAAGTAATGGTGCTGGTGTGTAGTGAAGACAGACTTCTAGAAGTCTTGACTTTTTTTTTTTTTTTTTTTTTTTTTGTAACAAAGTAGAAATATTAACATTCCTAGAGAATGGAGGGAGGTGTTCTAAGTATGTGGGAAGGAATGTTTTACTAGAATCTGAGTTAAGTCAAGCGTGGCTTCTCTCTACCAGTCAACTGTGCCTGCCATTCCCAGTCTTGCTGCTGGAAGGGAAAGTTCTGTGTAAAGATGAAGGAATACGCACACTTGCCTCATTTCCATGGCCCGCTGAGAGCTCACAATACTACAAAGCCAGCACTCCCCCATGCCAGTGTGTGTGTGTGTGTGTGTGTGTGTGTGTGTGTGTGTGTGTGTGTGCTAAAACCTGACACCAATCCCTTCCTATGGGCACCGAAACACATCCATTTTGTATATGACTAAACAGTCATCAGGCTTCCTTTGGTTCTAAATATCAACAGTTTCTGTTACATAAAATTTTCTCCACTTTAAATTCCACTTCTTGAGTTTTTGCTGGTGATAGCAGCCATGCTCCATATTTGGGGGACTTCTGCCTAGCAACTTGACTGGGAGCCATTTGAGCGAGCAGCCCAGTCATCAAGCTTTCTGGATTGCAAAGCCCTATTGTCTCTGGACTTCCACATATTATCCATGGAGTTTTTATTTTTCTTTTTGAGCAAGGCAATTTTAAAAGGGAGGGAAGCCATAGCAAGTCAATTTCTAGTTTACTTCTGCTGTTTCTCTTCCAGGTGATGGCTCCCAAGGTATATTTTAAAAAATATGAATAAATATGCTTATAGAACTTGTGCCTGTGTTTTATTCTCAGAGACTCAAAAGATATCTTGTTGGAATAAGACAATAGTTTTAAGAATTATTAGCATACAATAGTTATGCATAATGGATTCATTATGACATTCTCATACATGTACATGTTATACTTAAGTTATATTCAGCTCCCAATACCTTTCTTTACCCAATGTTTTTAGGGCCTAATACAGGTTGGATCTATTTTGTGTTCTGTGGATTCCAGGGTATATGGAGCACTGCTCCTCTTCTTAGGGGACTTATGTTCTCATGATAGGGAGAGACACATTATGGAGTGACACAAAATAAGTGTGTTTGCCACCTTATACTAGTTGCAGAGGGTTTCTACACTAAATGACACTTAAACAAAGACTTTAAAGACATGTAAAGCCAAGTTCATCCTTATGAAGAGCTTTCTGGGTGGAGGAGACTCAGGTACCTTGAGATGCTGACATGGGCGATGCCTTGTGTTTTGAAGAAAGTCAGGGTGACCATGTTGACAGTTAGAAGCAGTGGAATGGATGCCATAGAGAGTGAAAGAGGGATATGGAAAGTCAGAAAGGTTCCTCTAGCCACAGTAAGACCTTAGATACCTATTTAAAAGTGTTTGTTTCATGTGTATGTGTGTTCACCTATAGGTGTGTATGTGTACCACATGCAGTGCTCATAGAAGCCAGCAGCGGGTATTGGATCCCCTGGAACTGTAGTTACAGATGGTTGTGAACTGCCACGTCCTTATTCAAGTTATGTGCCACAGCAGCCAGTGGTCCTAATCTCTGAGCTGTTGTCCTGGTCCTTACATATTTATTTTATTGGTGAGGTGGGCTATGAAAGGAGGATTTTAAGCAGAAGAATGAGGCAGACATTCCGTCAGGGTACTGTCTGGAATAAAGAACTTATAATGATGAGCTCCTCAGTGGGAGAGCCTAGGTAAGCATAATTTATGGAGGGAGTACTGGTGACAGGTTAGGGAAGTGGGGTGGTAGATGGGAAGGAGAGAGGTAATGATGTGGTGCCTGGTGATGAGCAGCTTCAGACTGAGGAACATTCTTTGGAATGTGTTGGGCAGTGTAAATTTCAGGTACTGTTAGGAGCAACGGTCTCCACTGCCTGTGAGTGAGTCTCACAGACTCATTCAGAGCAGCTGAGGGAAGGGCTCACCTACCAATTGGGACCCAATAGCAGCATTACATGACCGAAAGATGGAAGCCCAGATCCACTAGTCCAGAAGAGGGGTGATATTGGCCTAGACTAGAATATAGCAGTGAGGGATTTTCATTCTGGATGTATTTTGAAGGCAAAATTTATAGGATTTTCAGATGGATTATCCACATAATGTGGGGAAAGACTAAGATTAGCTCATTAGCTTTGCGATTTGTTGTGGTTTGGAAAACTGGGGCATGGGGGGGGTGAAGAATGAAGCTTTAGGAATGAGTTGACAGAGGTACTGAAACATAAATTTGAAATCCTTTGCCAGTGCCGAAATAAAGGGAACTGAAGGTGAGCATTTGAAGTTGTAAAAGTCAGTCCCAGTTCTTAAACACAGCTGTACAAAGGGACTATTGGGCAGTAGAGGTAAGTCAGTAAGTCTCACGGCCACTTCTGGCATCATTTCTAAATAATGGACTGGACTCATGGCTTTTGAGTCCATGGCATGGGCTCATAAAGACTTCATGTTTGTTGTTGAATGGTGGTCCAGTTGTATGATATTTATAAGTTCTTCAGTCTTGGTAAACCTTGATTTTATATTATGTTTGTTAAACATTTATCTCAGGGCTGGAGAGATAGTTTTGCTGTGATGAGCAAATGCTGCTTTTGCAGAGAATCTGCATTCAGTTCCCACAGCTATACCAGGTAGCTCATAAACACCTGCAATTCCAGCTCCGACAGATCCAGTACCCTCTTATCCTGGCCTCTTTGGGTACCCATGTTCACATATACATACCCATACAGAGATACATACATATAAACAAAATTAAACAACAAATATTTTTATAAAATTATGTTTGTGTGTTTTGCCTGCACATATGTATGTACACCACATATATGTGGTGCCCATGATGGCTAGAACCACATGCATGCAGTGTCCAAAAAGAGCAGAACCACATGCATGTGATACCCACAGAGGCCAGAAGACCATTTTAGATTTCTTTGGACCTGGGGTTGCAGAGTTGTTGTGAGTTATGAGTTGCTATGTAGATGCTGGGAAGCAAACAGAGGTTTCCCTGCAAGAGCAATTAAGTTCTCTTAACCAAGGAGTCACCTCTCCAACCCCATAAAGTAAATGTTAAAAAATGTATCTACCAGGGTTGGGGATTTAGCTCAGTGTAGAGCACTTGTCCACACTGGGTTCGGTCCTCAGCTGCAGGAAAAAAAAAGACAAAAAAAAAAAGTATTTATCACATCATTCTGCAAAATAAAGAGATAAAGGTCAGAAAAAAATTAGTTTTTTTTTCCTGTAAGTTGAGTTGTTAGCCATATCTTAAATCAGAAATTTAAGTGAGCATTTAAAAAGAATCTATTGTCCAGTCTGAAGGTGTCCCAGCCTCAGGAAAAGCAGCTACTATTCTGGATAATATAGAATGGAACTTTTGAGAAAAGAAGACAATAAACTCAAACTCATGCTCTAAAATTCAAGGGTGATGGATGCGAAGCACACAAAAGACCCCATTTCATAGCTTGCAAGCAGGAGGTAGCCTTGCAGAGATGAATAGAATTAGCAAATTTTAAAAGACAACGTTTATTTTTCATTAAGCTGGCTGCAGCACTCGGACTGCAGGCTTCACAGCCATCTGCCTTGGTCGGAATGCTGGCGCTGCCGTTTGTTAGTTCTGCGATCTTGACTGAGCTCCTTAAAATCTGCTCCGTTTTCCTTA
This sequence comes from Sigmodon hispidus, assembly GCA_004025045.1. NCBI lineage: Eukaryota > Metazoa > Chordata > Mammalia > Rodentia > Cricetidae > Sigmodon > Sigmodon hispidus. The sequence goes on along the minus strand of PVIH01012673.1, from coordinate 12,621 downwards.
CCTGGGAGACAACAGGCTGCTTGCTCCAAAGTAAAGGGCCCCAGCTGATATTGTTAGAATTATTAGAGCTAAGCTAAGGTGCCTGGCTAAGGAGATACTGGCTGCTCAAAAAATAAAAATAAAATAAAGCGGGACTGAGGAGATGACTCATTGGTAAGGTGCCTGCAGCCCAGACATGATGATTTGAGCCCCAGTACCTAAGGGTTCCAGGAATGGCAGCACATACCCTGGAATCCCAGAACTGGGGAGGTGGAGGCATGAGGATATTTGGGTGGCTTTGACCAACTGATGTATTGGTGAGATCTAGGTTCAATGAGCGACGTTGGTTGAATAAAGAGGTGGTAGTTATTGAGAAAGACATCGGTCGCCAACTTCTGGCTTCAGGATGCAGATGTACACATGCAACAGCCCCCAACACTTAGATAAGGCAGTCCTTGTACACAATGGAAGAGGTGAGTGTTCAACACCCAAACAGTATATAATTCCTACGTAATCCCTCAATAAATATTAATCCTTTTATATAATCAATCGCCAGTGAATAATTCCTATAATACCCAAATCTACTGTTTTATCTTTGTGAGTTTACATTTAATTCTGGGTAATCTTATAATTTTAAAAGTGTTGAAAGTGGTGAAGAGCATAGAACCATGCCAAGTGCAGAATGTACAAACGGCTGGGATAGAGAATGTCCTTTTCTTTCAAAAGCAGGTCTAGAAGCTGAAATCAAGCTTGAAAACTGAAGTTTCTGTCACAGACAGAGCCAGGAGCACAGAGATAGAGTCTGAGAAGACAGGTGTAGCAGTGCTTTTATGCTCAGTGTAGAGGGTGACAGAAACCGCCCTCCCTCCCCTGGAGCTACAGATGACTCAGATTCTCAGGTCTCAGCTTCATTGTCCATAATCAGAGTTCAGTTCAGATGTGCCCTAAAGTAAAAAGTGGCTGTGGGTCTCTGTGTGGACTGCCTGTCGCTGGAAATGGGGGTCTGAGACAGGGATGGCAGTCAGATAGGATAACACTTATGCTGGTTTTGGTTGGGATTCAGCCTAAATAATACCAAAGACCTCTCTCAATCTTAGACTCTTCAGTACTTTGGTTGGCCTTTTTATCCCTCATTCCTATTCACAAGCCTCATCTCCTCAGTGGAGATTCTTAGATTTAAATATTTACATAAGAACTCCAGAGTAAGGTGTCATTTCCCAGGCACACGAAACTCACAGTCTTGAATGACCTCCTGGGAAAACTATAGGATACCGTTTTCTACAGTGCCTAAGAGATCACAGCAGAATTTCTCCGTGACCATGTTATCACCACCACCCCTCCTCTGTGTTGGAAATGGGGTAAGTGAAAAGTACCAGGATCAGTGCCTCCATGGGCACAGCTGTCAGGCTTCGTGGCTGTGACCTGAGAGCTGGTGTCCATGCAAGGTTAGGATGTGCGGGTGGTAAAGTGGGGGCCTCAAGAGAGAGGAAGGGAGGTGACTGAGCACAGCAATGGTAGATTGGCTGGCAGCCATGAGCCAGAAAGTATGACATGTTTATCTGTTGCCTGAGGCTTCCAGGCACACTTCAGTTTCATACAGTCAAAGTTTCTTGATCACATCTCATGTGGAAGACTCTGCTAGGAACTCAAAGGACACTCCCTGGATGGACACACTGCTCTTCTAGCAAGGAGTTTCTGGACTGATTGGAACACAGTAGATCTGGTAGCAGATACTTTGCATAGAATTGTATTAATCAGGGAAACAGAATAACGGTCATTAATAAATTATGGTTTATTGTAAAGAATTGGTTTTCAACAATGGAGGCTCCCCCATGATCTGCTGTCTGCAGACTGGAGCCCGGAAGAACCAGTGGAGAGGTTTAAAGGCCTGGGAGCCTGGGGGCTTGAGAGCTAACAGTGCAGATTCCAGGCTGAGTGGAGGATGGAGGGCAGGAGATGTCTGTCCCAGAACAAGCCATTAGACAGAAGCTGAATGCACCTTCCTGCAGCCTTCTCATCCTCTTCAACCCTCTACAGACGGGATGATGCCTATGTGGTGGAAGCAGCTGCTTTTATCAGTTCCCAAGTTCAAGTGCTCATGTCTTCTGCAAACTGTCTTACAGACACACCCAGAAATAATATTTAACCAGGAATCTAGACCATGGCTAACCAGTTGCCATGTAAATGAGTAGGACTTTGTGTTTACAAAGTGGCATCGGGTAACCCATTCTTCTCTCACAGCCTGTGAACCAGACTTCTCAAGCATCTTTGGAATAGTTCATGAGGTCCTGGCGATCCGTTCAGTGAAGGAGCTACAGCTTTGGAGTTAAGCTCCTTCCTGAGCTCTGTGCTGACTGAATTGCCCTTCATTGCTCTCACCAACATAGACTTAGGAAGGTCTTCTCATTCCTAGTTCGGTGCTGTCTCCATCACAATACCTTAACAGGCACAGGAGAAGTTAAAACCAATGTGAAGACCTCATACTAAAGAATGTGGCCTAATTTTGGGACACTGGCTGCTGTGGCTGGTTATACTGGGAGGTGGGATTTGGAGATGGGTTAGTGTGGGCTGGATGGGACAAGGAATGGTGGTCCACAGGAGCAAATAAATGTTCCATCTAAGGTGAGACCTAATGGCAAGCAGAACATGTTACTCATAGGTCTCCTGCTTTTGGCTGCATCATTTGTACCCCACAAGACTCCAGAGGTGTCTTTGATATAAATGGGGCCCTTGATGCTGTCTGGTGTACAGCTTGTGTGATGCTGTGTGGGAAGCCCCCAGATGCCACACCAACAGGGCGAAGAGGGGACATTTGGGAGAGAAGTAAGACAGAAATCCAGAGAAACAGATTCAGGTTCCAATGGAGGAGAGAAGGGGAGGCTAGGGTAAGATTTTTTTTTTAATTTTTAATTTGTAGACCCTAAACAAATAATTTGAGCCGGCTGATTGAGAAGTGCACACATTACATTGGAAAAGGACAGATTGGGAACTGGAGACCAGAGATGATCACTTGAACAAAAAGCTGAGAGACTAAGGATTGGCCAATCAAGGGAGAAGCTATCTCAGTCATCTAGAAACGATATAAAAAGATCTGAGTAGTGGTGGTAACAACGGTAAGAAAAAGAAAGGCAAATATGGAAGATTCTCCTCAATATTTCTACAACTTTTTTTTTCAGTGCTTAATGAGCATAAAGCTCTGTGGACAACGCTGGTGACCTATCGTGCGCAACCTTGCCAGCAAGGAAAGCACAACACCCAGGATCTTCTTTCAGCAGTTTATTCGGGACCTTTACAATTGTTCTCTCTTTGTTCTTCTCCGTCTTCTCCTTCTCCTTCTGCCCGGGAAACCCTGCCCACTGACTAAATACTCTCAGGGCATCCAATCCCAATAAGCCACGTGGGCACAGCTCATAGGTCCACATACGCAACAGCAAACCACGCCCCAGGCTCAAGCCAAATAAGGAGTTGTTTATCAAAAGAGAGCACTCATCCACGTGGGGGGGGGTGGAGGCCGGAAATCAGCACCATCTTTAGGGTGCAGCAGCAGGCAGCTCTCTACAGTGACCTATAAGCCAAATAAGTGAGTCGCCATAAAGCCAGTCTCTCACCAAACGAACACATATTGTTCTCATTCTATTAATGCAAAGCTCAAACTGATCTGAGCCTATGTGGCAGATGATGTTTAAGCTAGTTTGAGTATACAAGGATGAGAAATGTCTTTTCTGAAAAATAAACAGGAAAGGTGTTTTGAATTGAGACTGGGAGGGTGAGTAGGAGTCAGCTATGAAACGGTCAAGGAAAAGAAAGCATCTCAGATGCAGGAAGGGTTCGTGTAAAGGCCCAGAGGTGACTGGAGGCATGAGACGAGGCCAGAGACAAAGTCAGGAGCCACAAGAGAAGGTGGGTCTGTAGTTCCTGTCTCAGGAACAGAAAGAAACCAAAAAGCTTTAAATAGGCGGTGGTTTATTCCATTGTGCATTTTGAAATGGGTACCCTTGTCACCGTGTGGAGCGCAGAGGAGCAGTGGGCCCCTAGGAAACCTGAAATGAACTTGTGTGGTTCCATGGGAAACCTGGTGATGGGACAATGAAGATATTACCGGGCTAGGATATCAGGAGCCCTCCAGAACTTGATGGCAGTCAGGACAGAAGTGCAGAACAATGGGTTTTTTGCTAAGTGGTATATTCAAAGAATGAAATACTGCGTGGCAATAAAAATGAGTGAACTATTGCTACATACAAAGTAAATATATCTCAAAAGCATCGTGCTCAGTGAAAGAAGTTGAAAACTAAAGCAGAAAGGCTTTGGATGAAGGTGTCTTCCTGTCAGTGGTGCTGGAAAGGGCAGCTGTGGAAAGTCTGGTATACGGAGTGTGAGTGGAAGTGAAACCATGTAGTAAGCATTGGGATGAACACATGACAAAAAGATTACACTGGTAAGAGAGGAAAGTACCTATAAAGTTGTGTTGGTTAAAACAAGGAGATTTCCACCCTCCCTAGTACTGAGGAAGAATGACAGAGGGTCCAGGGTCTGGAAGCTGTAGAGCAATTCTGGGGAAGGTGAGTCAGCAAGAAGTGGCCAGTCAGAGAGAAGACCCTGTGACAGCACCAGGGAGCCTGGCTAAGGCAGCACCTTGGGTGCAGCACTCTCCCAGGAGAGCAACTCAAGTGTTGCCCTCACCACAATACAGGCGCTTAGCCGTGTGGTACTTGTTTAAGGATGAATTCAAATCAAGTTCAAGGCTAGCTCTAGCCCAGTGTCAGAGGATCCTTATCCATCTGTGTCTTAGCCACAAGCAGAGAAACTGTATTGAACGGCACTATAGCTTTTTCTGGTGAATACTGTGGTCCAGAATTAGGTTCCACAAGACCCACCCATTTAAAAAAATAGATGGGTGACCCTAAACTATCAAGATACTTCCTTTTCATTTCGTCTAAAGAATTAGTAATCTGCTTCTATACTTGAGAAGTCACAGTGTGTTCCTGTGACCAAAGAACAACAGACTTGCATCATGATTCCAAATGTTTCTATTATCCAGGGACACTTGTCTCAGTGTTGAGCTAGCACATTAAAAAGCACTTCCTTGCCTGAGACATTCTCTCTCATTTACAGGTGTGCCCAAAGGCATCAGCTCAGGAGACAGTAGCAGGTTCTGTGCCAGCTGCTAGCAGGAACAATGAGCCCAATCGGTTATTTCCAGATGCCAAACTAACTGTAGGCAGACAGGCACCAACGACTTAATGCACTTCCAAAATGAAGCCCTTAGGGGGTAGCTAACTGTATCCTCACCTGTCTCTTTGTGAGAGCAAAGCTTGGGTCCATCTAACCAAGACTGAATTCAAAATTGTGCTGTTCTAGAGACAAATGGTAGAGTTTTTACAGTGAGCTGTGTGGTTTGTATAAGTTATTACTGATTGGAAACACAAGCAAGACCTCAGCATCACCCCTCTGTGTCTATGAAAAGATGTGGGTGGGCACTACTCTCTCACAACCGTCTTACGCAGTTGTGACTGGTCATGCAGCTTTGGGCCACTCTCTCACAAGGCAAAACTCTTAGTCCCCTTGACTCTTTCCATCCCACCATTTTCATCATTTCTTCTGACCAAATTTTCAAATGGCTAGAATGACTCCACTTCCAATCCAAGTCCCTGAAATTTCTTAGACCCTGGGCTAAGTCAAGCTGTAATTATGCCAAAGTCAGCACACAGTAGGGAGTTCAGGGAAGGTTTCAGTTTTAATCATATGTCTTGGGAGGAACCACTTGGGGTCTAAGCTTTTACAATATTGATATGTAATTTATATACATGGAAATACCCAATATCCACAATTCAGTCCATTTTGGTGCCTTCCCATCAAGCCACAGGACATTTTTATGAGCCTGCCATGTCCCGCAGACTTCCCATTCTTACCCCCAATCAAATAATGATCTATTTTTCATCATTAGAGGTGAATTTCTTCTATCTAGAGTTTTTATCTTTTTGTAACCAAACAATACTAGCTTTTTCTCATCTTATTTCTTTCATCTAGTATAGCATTTTTGAAGTATATTCATATTGTATGTAACAGTAGTCATTCCTCCTTTTCATGGCCAAATAGTATTTCATTCTTAACAATGATCCATTTTTTTCTGCCAGTGTTCACCTTGATTTTTCCAGTTCTCAAAGCTAGTTACAATCTTAAAAAAGAAAGCTTTACATAAACATACTCAAAATTACTTGAACTTAAAGATTTGAGCATTCCATGATATACAAATAAGCCAGGTTTTAAAGTATTAATAAATGCTGATGATAAAGGCTTAGATTTCAAGTACCACCCATATATGTCTCACAGCAACAGTGGAGTTGCTGTGCCTAGAGTGGATGTGTTCAACGGTCAGGACATAGCTGCACAGGAAGGAGAAAGGCACGGAAGGGAGGGAGGGAGGGAGGGAGGGAGGAAGGGAAAAGCTTCTAAATAGTTTTCAAAGGACTTATGCCATTTTAAATTCTTATTTAAATTTAAATCACTGGCAGCAAATGAAACTTGCATTTCTCTATATTCTGCTTAACATCTGCTGGTATTAATCTCTTAAAATTATAGTATGTGTGTGTGTGTATATGTACTATGTATGTCTGCTTGTGACTGTGCATTGGTGTTAATTTGTACTAGCTGGAAAACTTAAGATGCTGAATACCTGCACTTGTGCTCCTGGGCTGTTGAGTTCTCTTTGTGAGCTGCCTGTTCAAATCTTATTCTTATTTTAAAAACTGGGTCATCTTTTTATTATTGAATCATAGGATTTCTTTGTATGTTCTGGGTGCAATATATTTGTCATATATAAACACATATAGTGATTCTTTCTCAGTGTGTGGCTTTTATTTATCTTCTTGATGTGTTGGATGAACAAACATTGTGGCTTGAGCCAGGACAATTTATTGATGTTTTTCTTGTATGAGTCACCTATGTCCTTCTCAGAAAACTTTTGCTCATTGCCGGGGGCAAAGCACTCTTCTTTCAGACTTTGATGTTTTTCCTTTGTGACGTTATTGTATTATTCTTACATTTAAGTTGATGACCTATTTTAAATGGATGCTGTGTGTGTATACAGTGTGAGATGGGGTCAAAAATCTTTCTGCCATTAAAAAAAAAGTCTATATCCAGATATTCCAAATGTCTACATTCAGATATTCCTTGTTGAAGAAGAGGATTTCTTTTCTCTGAATTGCAGAATTCACTTTATTGTAGGTGTTGGGGTCTATTTCTGGGCTCTATTCTGTTCTTAGTCATGTCTTCTAAAAGTGTTAGAAATGATTTTGAAACAGGAATGAATTAAGATTCCTCGCTATACAGAGATTTATGAATTGGGACAGTCTTATGTTAAATAGTAAAAAATAATTTTATTTTAAATTGTGTGTATGTGAGTATGTGCACATGAGTGTAGGTATCTACAGAGCCCAGAAGGTGGCGTAGGGTCTCCTGTAGCTGAGTTTTCACATAGTCGAGAGCCACTCAATTTGGGCACTAGAAACCAAGCTCAGATCTCTACAAGGTCAGTAAGCACCCTTCGCTTTGACTGAGTTGCCATGTCCTCAGCACGACCAAACACTTTTTAAATCACTTAAAAGATACTCTCATGTTAGTGAACACAAAGTAATTTATTTGATTCTCATAGAAGTCCTTGAGGGGAAGTAGAGTGTGTTGTGTGTTTTGGCTTTTCTTCCCTGCAGTAAGCAATGTCATGCACAAAAAAGATGGAACCAGGGAAGCATTAGCTGGTTTGAGAATAGAAACAGAGGGAACAGTGAAGCCTGGAGAGGCATGGGTGTTGGCAGGGTTGGAAAAACCGTCTGCTTCAGATCCCAAATAAGCTGCTGCCTTCCTGCCCCAGCCTGTTATTTCAAATGGCTGTGTGGCAGCTGCCCTGACAGTGAAAAAAGCCATCTTACATTTAATCCCTTCCAATTAATTAAAATAAAAATACGAGTTCTTATCCTTTGTATGTGGTATGCACCCTCCCCTCCAGCAGTCTGACTATGAGCTCACATCATAGTTCATGTCCTTGCTCTCTTCAGAAAGAATCACTTTCCCTTGAGTTCAGACCACTCTGCTCCTGCACATTTGCAATAGCACAAGTGGAGCTGTGACTTGTAGTCCATCCAGGGTCTTATTGTTGAGAGGCTTGGGTAGATCTTTTCCAGCTTTCACATCCCAAGTGGAAATAGCCCCACCATGGTGACTTATAACCACGATTTTCACTCTATGTAACAACGTACTGTCATATCTGCATTGCATCCCCATTACCACTCCCAAGAATCCATTTCTGCATTGACTCCAATCCACCTGCCTCTGTCCCCACACTTCTCCCTAAAGGTATGACTTGATATTAATTTCTATGATCAATAAGATGCACAGATCTTGGCAAAACTCTGTTTTTGATTAATTGATGAGAATGCCTTTGCCAATCTCTCTACTGGCAAATACGTCCCATATTTCAAGGCCAGAAGCAATGCTGTTTCCTGGGAGAAAATGAATCCTCTTAGGAAGACTTGGTTGTCTTCTCTATACATCTACTTGATATTTTGTGCATTTCTTCCATAGACACAGCATTTGCTGGTTACAGATTTGTTGGGAGTGTAAATCAGCTCTTATTATTCTATGTTACAACATGTGGAATATATCATTGTAACAGCTTCTCAAACATAAAGTGGATTTAAATATCTATTTATTTATTTAGTGTGTGTGTATGTGTGCATGGATGCATGTGTGTTTGTCAATGTATACATGTGTTAGTCAGAGGACAATGTACAGGAAATTGGTTCCTTTTCTTTTTCATAATGTGGGTTCTGGCGACTGAACTCGGTAGGTCATAAAGATTTTTGGAAAAGACCTTTATAACTGAGCCACCTTGCTGGCCCACAAAGTAAATTTTTCAATCAAATGGCTGAGTGCCTTTGTTTAATGATTATACTATTTACGTCCATTCAACTTTTACATATAGAAAGAAGTGTATTTGTGATGGTTTGCAGAAGTGTATGTGTTTTGCCCTCTAAAGATGTAGACAATTACAGAATTTGCTTAGAGCACACTTGTGGGGCCGGTGCCACCCTTGGTTTTCATGTACCCTGCCAAACAGACAGCACTTTTCCCTAGTGATCTTAGACATGGATTTAGAATCTCACTTTCCAATAACTCCATCAGTGGACCACCTTGGGAAAAGATTATCTTCTCCTCCATCATCCTGAGAGATGAGGCCTCAAGGTCGCCCTTGATGACCTTGTGGCTGGTACCTAAGAGAAGACTCTAATAGAGCTGCAGACACTCCACAGATTCCTGTCTCTCAGAACTTAATCCCATTTGCATTTTGGCTATGATCAGATGGTGGAAACACAAACTCCAAACTGTCAATCAACTTGGGCTTCTTTTCCAACTTTTCATAAATATATTTCTTAAAAAATTGTTGAACATTCTCGAAACACAAAAACAGCACAACTCATTTTTTTTAAATTATTGCAATGTTTTTTAAATCTATATATTATAGTTCATAACCTAGAATTGTTCATTGCTGAAAATCTACAATGTACAAATGAATATGTATGTGTGTAGCTGCATATGTGTGTGTATAAATGTTGGCATTCTGAGATTTGAGGGAGAAAAGAGGGGAGATATTTACTGAAAATATATTTTTTATATTGTCCAGTTTTTACCTTTAAATATCAGTTGAAAACATTTTTAAAGTATATAGATTTCTGGCATGTAATTTATCTTCAAAACAGAAATTAAACCTAACCAGTTATAAATTTGAGTTTCTTTCTGAATTAACCATGTTGGCATTACCCCAGTCACCTCCTTATGTTCGCATGGTTGCTTCCAGACTCTATGTAGAATTTTATGCCTCTGTAGTATCAAATTTGTTAAATGGCATATTTTTATATCAGTAATTTTTATAGCATATTGTTATTCCAGACTTTTACATGTCTCTAATTTATTCTTAACTTCAACACAGCAGTATTGATTTTTTTTTCTAAGTTTGATGGCATGGGCTTTCGGTTGTGATTTAAAGTCCTTCCAGCACAATCAATAATTTCCACTTCTTTTTTTCTGTTCTTTCTCAAATCTAGATGTTTGAGCAGGTGCAACAGTGAGCATCAACATTTCTTGTTTCGTTTTTATTTTTCTTTGGGAAGCATTTCAATTATCTCTTGCAGTGATTGAGATTAAGTATCTTGATGACTCTGAATTATCTAGGGCACTTCAGTGCCTAACAGTAAGAATAATTTTGTTTGCAAGTCAAATGGAACCTGGTAGATTCTCTTTAAGGCACATTTCCTCTTCTCAGTTCCCCTAACAAAGAGTCATTTGGTCTTAGTCTTTTCTAAATTCATTGTTTACAAAGTGTGGTCATTGGTTACAGGACTGGCCTGGGAAGGATTCAGGGGCAGTGTCCCTGCAGGTGTTGTGGCACCAGGATTAAAGTAGCCAGGATGAAGAGGTTGCAGGAAGGAAGGTTCCCAAGTGCTCCAGTTGAGAGGGTGATTTCATCTTCAGATACTTCATAGTTGACATCAGCTGTACCCAGTAAATGTTCATACCGGAGTGATTTAGGCTTTGGTCTAAATAGTGTTGACAGAAACCTGCACGGAGGATCTGATTTTTAAAAATTTTATCTTTGAATTTTTTGGCACAAAATTATGGCCATATTAATGGAAATAAAAATGAAGAAAAAAAATTATCAAATCTTTTCTATTTTCTCCTGCTATAATTTATGTGGAGTTGTAATCATAGACTTTATAATTTTCTATTCTAGTTTATATATTTTTTTAATTTTTTGAGAGAGGTTCTTGCTATGTAGCCCAGGATGAGTTCAAAATTATGACCCTGCTGCTTCAGTATTCTGAGTGTTGATAACCATGTATCACCACACCTGGCTTTTCAAGCTTAAGTTTTAAATAATGTGTGGAAGTTAAGTTTTGCTACCATAGACTATTTGTAAGACCAACTTGATATGTCATATATTTTTCACATGCCAATATATGTTCTTTAAAAGAAATAAGTTTCTTAAATGTTGAATATATATGTATACATTTGCTAAATTATCTATAGGTTACCAAAACATCAATATCCATTACATTTGCCATCTAGTTGGAAATAAAGAACTATCATCCATATCTATAAAGGGCTCTATGTACTTTTCCTTGTTTCATCTACAGGCCACATAGTCACTAGTCTAAGTTTCATAATTTATTATATTGTATTAGTCAGAGTTATCTGGAGGAACAGAATACACACACACACATAAACACACACACACAGAGGTATTATTATATATATAAAAGATATTTTTTAGATTGGCTCATAGGTTGTGGTCCAAAAATAGCTGTCTTTCAATGGAAGGCCCAATAATCCAGTAGTTATTAAGTCCACAAGGCTGGATAACTCAGCTGGTTTTCAGTACACACCAGAACCCTGAAGAAGTAGACTTTAATGCCAGTGAAGAAATGGACTTGTCAGTGAGAGCGACAGCAAGCAGGAAAGAGAACAAACTTCTTTCTATCCCTTATATAGATATCCAGCAAAAGATGTGAGCAAAATAAAGGTATATTTTCCTGTATTAGGGTTCTCTAGAGTAACAGAATTTATAGAATTAATCTCTTTATATAGAAAAAGAATTTATTAGAATGATTTACAGGCTGTGGTCCAGCTAATCCAACAATAGCTGACTATAAATGGAAAGTCTAAGAATCCAGTAGTTGTTCAGTCCACCAGGCTGGATGTCTCAGCTGGTCTATGGTATATGCTATAATCCTGGAGAATTAGACTTTAATGCCATTGAAGGAATGAATTTGCCAGCAAGGGGAGAAAGAGCAGGCAAAGAGCAAAAGTATCCTTCCATATTTTTTTATACAGACTCCCAGAATAAGGTGTAGCCCAGATTAAAGGTGTGCTTTCTTGCCTCTGGATTAAAGGCTTACGTATTTCTACCTCAAAAGGACAGATTAGAAATGAATCTGACAACCTCAAATTAATCATAATCTTTCATAGGTGTGCTCTCTATTTTTGGATTTTTGTCAGATTGACAACGCAGAATAGCCATCACACTTCCCACTTTGAAAGGCATGAATTAATGGTGGGTCTTCCCACCTCAAAAGATCTTGACCAAAGGGAGTCTTCTCACTTTAAATGACTTAGTTAGGAAAAAAAATTCTCTCACAGGTGTACTCAACTGCTTGAGTTTTAGTAGATGTAGTTAAGCTGACAATCAAGAATAGCCATCACAAAAGAAGAAGTGAAGCTATCTCTATTTGCAGATGATATGATTGTATATATAAGTGACCCACAAAATTCTTCCAAGGAACTGCTACAGCTGATAAACACCTTCAGCAATGTAGCAGGATACAAGATTAACTCAAAGAAATCAGTAGCCCTTCTATACACTAAAGTTAGAAGAGCTGAAAAAGAAATAAGGGAACATTACCCTTCATAATAGCTGCAAATAGTATTAAATACCTTGGAGTAACTATAACCAAAGAAGTAACAGACCTATTTGACAAAAATTTTAAATCATTGAAGAAAGAAATTGAAGAGGATATCAGAAAATGGAAAGCTCTCCCATGTTCCTGGATTGGTAGGATCAACATAGTAAAAATGGCAATTCTACCAAAGGCA
>PVIH01012672.1:27871-62466 GCA_004025045.1 Sigmodon hispidus | reverse complement strand
TATCCTAAAATTCACAGGCAAATGGATGGATTTGGAGAATATCCTCCTGAGCGAAGTCTCACAAACTCAGAGAGATAAGCAGGGGATGTACTCACTCACTAGTGGTCTCTAAACAAACAAACAAGAAAAAAAGCCAAACATGCCCAAGCGGCAAACCACAACCACCAAACAGCTTGGGATCAGAAACACCCTGGACTGAACCTTCAAACCCCAGTCCAACTATAGGAACACCTGACTCACTCTTGAGGGAGGGGGGAAAGAACTGGATTTGGCCAGAAGTGGAGACTGATCTAGGCATTATTGGGTCAGTGGGACCATAGGACTGTCTGCTCCCTGCCCAGGGAGGGGATGGGCAGTTGCAGAGAAGAAAAATGACCAGATGTGTTGGGAGGGGGAAGAGACCTTGAATAAGGATATACAGGGATGGAAAAAAAAATTCAGAGGGAAAGATGAACACAAAGTAAATATATGTGTAGCAATCTTATTTGTATTTCCACCCTTGATAAGCCATGCTTATGATTCTTATCCTCTGTATAGTTATTGTTAACTCTTCCACATTTTAAATTCTTTTTACTGTGTTTTTTTTTTTTTGATAAATACAAAATAAAGAAGGAAAAAAAAATAAGGAGGACCCTACATTCAGGGATCTCCCTGGAAAGGTGAAATTCATGACATCTAATAAATTGGGAGTATGGAGGGAAAAGGAGGTAGGAAGATAACATGAGGGAATGAGATGGTAGAACCGGGTAAGGAACAGAGAGGGAGAACAACAAAATAGATATCATGACAGAAGAAACCGTTTTGAGGTGAGGGAGAGACCTGGTGCCAGAGAAACTCCACAAGAATGACTCCAACTAAGACTCCAAGCAATGATGGAGAGGGTGCCTGAACTGGTTTTTTCCTTTAATCAAATTGATGACCACCCTAATTGTTATCATGTAAGCTTTATCCGGCAACTGAAGGAAACAGATGCAGAGATCCACAGCTAAGCACTAGGCCAAGCTTTAAGTCCAATCAAAGAGAGGGATGACAGATAATAGGAGCAAAAGGATCAAGATCATGATTGGGAAACCCACAGAGACAGCTGACCCCAGCTACAGGGAGCTCACTGACTGTGGATTAACAGCTGGGGAACCTGCATGGGACTGCACTAGGCCCTCTGAATATGGATGACAGTTGTGTGGCTAGGGAAGTTTGTGTGGCTTCTGGCTATGGGACCAGGATTTATGTAGAGTACATAAACTGTTTGTTTGAAACCCATTTTCTGTAGAGGGATACTTTGCTCAGCCTTCATACAGGAGGGAGGTTTGGTCCTGCCTCAAGTTCATATTTCAGATTCTGTTGATTCCTAAAGGGAGGCCTATTCTCTTTGAGGAGTAGATGGGATTGGCTGTGGGAAGCTGGGGGTGTATAGGTGGAGAGGAGCGAAGGGGAAACTGTAGATGATATGTAAAATAATAAACTTTTAAATTAGAAAATAAAAAGAAATGGACTGGCTAAGGCTAATTAAAATTGTACAGACACAGAACATTTTGAAACATATTTTAGTAAATACATTTTTTTTTTCTTTTTGCTCTTTGACACATGGTTTCTCAATATAGCTCTGGATGTCCTGGAACTCACTCTGTAATTCAGACTGGCCTTGAATTTAGAAATCTGCCTGTCTCTGCTTCCAGAGGGCTGGGATTAAAGGCATGTGCCATCATGCCCAGATGCATAAATACCTTTATAACTTTAAATTTCAGAAGATAATATGAACAGATGCACCAACTACCTATGTTAAAGTCCTCCTCAAAGATAACACAAAGCAATGCAAGCAAGTCCATGCATTGTCAGTGCATGGAGCTTACATGGTACCAGAATTGAACTTTATACAGTTTTGGACCCACTCTCCATCTTTCTCCAGTGTTCATGGAAGATAACACATTCTTATTTACTTACCTTATTTATTAACCAATTGATACGTATGTGTCATTTTACTGAGGTACTCAGAAGGCAATGAGCTGGCAAACATCTAATACAGTCTTTCATCTTTTAGATACTGAAACATTATTTACAGTTTAGGTCTCAGGTGAGAGTGTGGGTATAGAAGAGTGAATGGAATCCTTATATTCCTTTAAAGAAAACATGGAATTTTTCATCCCAAATTCAGTGTCTTTTAGTTTAGGTTGTGACCGAAACAGCCTATATTGGAAAGATTTGGGGATGCCTTCTGAATGCTCAACCATAAGAATGGGTGCTACCACTCGGTGGCCAGTGCAGCTGAAATATGCTAGCTGAAAGCTCACGAGTCTCTAATTACAAACTTGTTAATTTATTCTTGGAAAATGAGAAAGGAGAATAATCTTAGTTATAACTATATGATACTAAGATCAGATTCATCACATTTATGTTAATCATAAATTAGGTATTTCTGAAACTATCTATTCCACAGCTGCATAGACTGAAGAAAATGTCTGGTTCATCAAAGGCTTACCCAGGGTTTGGGAGAAAGAATAGCTCTCACCTTGGCTCATTAATATCTTCATTTTATATAGTTTAAAACTACTTAGCTTTGTTTTTGTACATATGTGAGTGTATATGCACTTAAATACAATACTCTTTAATATTATGAAGCTAAGATAGCTTAATTAAAACCAATACGTTTCCCTGATGTTCTTGTACATACTTTATATAGTACCAATAAATGCCCTTTGTTTATAATTGTGATAATTTTTAGAGCTATATTATTTACTCTGATATATATATGCACACACATATATATACATATACATATAAATGTATATATACAAATATAAGTGTATATATACATACATTTATATGTATATATCTTCCTGAATCTGTATGAACAATGATACTAAAATTTATACTACTTATAATATTATTTATAGAGTTGTAAAGTACCTGAAATTCATAGCTATAACTTCCAGAACTTCTTTTTCTATAGAAATAATAAAAAGTCATAATAATAATAAGCAAAGCCTTCAGAGTACTTGGTAGATAGAATATTGTAAAATACTCTAAATGTTGAACTGGACATGACCAGTCCTGCATTGCAGTTCACAGATAAATCATCTAAACAAAGGAAATCAGAGACAAGATATGACACCAGGTCTTGACCCCACCCCTCTCCAAGTCCAGTGCGCATCACTGTAAGTCAAGCGACTGTTCTAAATCTTTCTGTGAGAAACTAATACCTTATTGTATGCTCATTTGGAATCTTTATACTTAAAGAAGAGAAACCTAACAAAAGAGAACATAATTACCCAAGAATAATGTTATTTCTTTTCTACCTACTGACACATACTCACTTACTGGAAGATACATACTCAAGGAGACATGACAGTTCTCTGGAAACTGCACTGGTAACAGACATAAAACCAAGTCAGAATATGTGGACACATTAGCCTATGTACTAAGCAGACTAAATAAATCAAATAACACATAGGAAGCAAACATTGGAAGAAAATGAAATAGCTATGTTGACTTAACATATTTTTATATTATTTAAAAAAGAGCATAGCATATTTTAAGCAAAAATATATGATGAAAGCAATGACATTGATTATTAATTTTACACATTCAAGGAATGTATGGCTTAACTCCTGTCTACTTCATATCACAAAAGTTTTTATTTCTGAAGTTTATGTATCACTTTTACTCACGAAACTTAAAAACGCCTGTTGTATACTCTTGGCATAACAATAAAATTAAATATTTACTTTATCCCATCTCTTATATTTTATATTAATGAATGCCAATTTAAGGTATTTTGTGTTTTTATTCTTAAAAACACACATGTAATTAATATACATACTGAGGTTGTATTATGTATTTAGGAACAAGGTATATGTGTGTGTGTGTCTGTAACAGCAGTTAATGAACAAAAGACCATGAATTTGAGAGAAGAAGGCAGAGTATATGGCAGGCTTCTGGTAAGAGGAAAATGAAGTGGAAAAGGATGTAATTATTTTATAATGTCAACAAATAAAAGAAATAATTATAAAATAACTCAGAACTAGTTATGATGGTATACATGTATAATTTCAACGCTAAGATGAAAGAGGCAGGAAGCATTGACATTTTTACCTTAGCATGGGCTTTATTATAAGATCTTGTCTCAAAGAAAAAATTAGTCCAGTGAGTTTATGTGTATTAGTGAACACTGTCATCAACACAGAACTATCACTATTATTATTAGTTAGGCCATATATAAGACAGAACTTAATACCAGTCAATAGAACCACCGAATATAGTTCACATGAAAGAGCAGAAATGCAAGCATGCCTCTTTTTCTCTAAGTCAAGTTATTGAGGAGTCTCAATGCCTAAATATGAGGAGCATGTCAAGACCACAGCAAAGAGAGCACATGTGTGACATTTCTTATCAGATTTCCTTTCATACTTAACATATTTTCAGAAATATTGAGCTGCCCTCTGTCATATCCTTTGACAAATTTAGCCTTATTGTCCTCTGCCCATAATAAATTTACTCTGTCATGAGGGCTCATCTCTCTGGCCACTGACTAAAGTCCATCTATGAAGCTGGATAATATTGCTTTTGCTTTTTTTTTTCAGAACTCTTAAGTATTTTCTTCAGTTCTTTTAAAGTTACAAAAAAGAAATAATTTTTGCTCGAAGTATAACATAATCTGAAATTCTTAGTTCTCAACATGCAATAAATCAAACTTAAAAAATGTTTTCAATTAAAGGTTTAAATGTTTAAACCTTTAGTTATGGGACCATGATATTTATTCATGTATTTCTTTTCACAAATATACAGAGAAAACTCAGCTTTTAAAACTTTCTCTAGTGTGAGGGCATATAAAATTTCTCTCAATTAGTGTTATGTAATTCCTGACAAGTACAAACAAAATATAAAATAAATGTCTATAGTGTATGTAAGCAGACTTTAATGATAACAGTAACAGGAGGAACTTGGTGAGGTAACACATTCTCCTCCATTACTGATAGCCTTTCACATTGCCTTCAGATACTAGACTCACATTTTTTGATGGTCAATATGTTCTGATTTCATGTGATAAAATTAAATGCAGTGTAGAAGTTTTCATATAACAAAGTAAATAAAATACATTCCAAGTATGTTGTCATGGAAAAGGATTTGGTATCACAGAACTTAATATTAAAGTTTTCCCATAATTATAGCAGTTTACATACTGTAGTATATATTTTCTTAAAATAAGTATCATTCTATAATACCCTTCAGATAAGATTCTTCTCATTTTTATAAATCAAGAAGTTATAACTAGAAAGACACCCACAAAATTTTCAGAACAAAAATCATGGGAAAGTAATCACATGGAGTATCTTTGTTTTTCCTTCTCCAAACAAATGGATAAAAGACCTGAACACACAGGTGTTTTAGAGCTATCAATGAAACCACAAAAACTTCTTATTCACTATTCTTATTTATTTTAAAATCTTTTGTAGAAAATCATTTATATGCTTAATATTATATTTTATTTCTATTTATATGCATCTGAAAATCACATTAGAGCAAATGTTCATTAATGTCTACAGATTCAAACATCTGGGATTTCAAGAGAATTTTGCATTTTGGTATATACAGAGTAAATGTTTTTATTCCTGCTGACCAGGAAAAAGTTACTGAGTCTCTATTTTAATCCACATTTGTAGAACTCACTGTTAAACTCTGAAATAGCTTCTGTGGCCTGGTGTAGTACAAGAAAATGGCCATTCATCCAGTGAAAGTGCAGGAAGGCCTTTTCACTGCTGTGCCACTGTGGGCAAGCTTGGGAAAGACAACAAAAGAAAGAGATCACCCAGGGAAGTTTGGTAGAACAAGGAACAGCTGAAATCAGGAAAGTCAAATAAAGTGCATGGCTGGAGTGGAGGAAAATATGATGAACTATTTGGCCATACTCACTGTAAGTAAGCCTGGCCAAATGAGAGTAGATTTGATGAGTTTTAGATGACAAAACAAACAAAACCCAATTTTTCTGCCAGATAAACTGGGCCAATTAGTAGGAAAGAATCCATTAGTGTGACATCATAAACCAGGGAAAGTGACTTTGCTTTTTAAAGCAAGAAAGATGTGTATGGAGAATAAGAGTTGAGTTTAAGATGACTGAATTTGAGTTTCAAAGGGGTGTGATAGGGAGAAGTAGCTAGTAAAGGATAATTGTACTAAGACATCACTGGTAAGAGGGCATCACCACAGGCCACTTGCCTTCATCCTATACTTTCATTCCCACGTCACTTACAGACTTTTGTATTAAACTGACATCTGGGAAGCTTTACACACCCTTTCTCCCCAGCCCCTGACTGGTGCCATGTTACCTCAGCAAACATTTTCTGAAGCCTGATGTATAAGGAGTCCTTCTGTGATCTTACTTTCTTTTCTTAGGGCCATCTTGGTTTAAAAGATTTTCCCCAGAAAACATAATAAAACAGCCTCTTTATATTTCCAAAAGGTTTTCAACTGGTCATCATTTTACTTTCAGCATTAGCATTGTCACTTTAGGATGATGACATCTCTAATTCTTTATCTACCTGGTCTTTAAAAACTGTGTTTGAGTTGCTTTAAGCTGTGAACACCTGCATTAGGTAGTCTGAAGCTTATAATAACGTATTGGACAAGTGAGAGTAGAAGCTGCTGAGACGTCAGGGTAACTCGGATGTCCACTCACACAGTTAACAAGAAAGACAACAGGTTGCAACTGTCCCTTCTAAAACATCTCAAGGTGATAATCTCATGACTTCTTGACTCTGTGATCTGGGGGCATTAAAAAACAAACAAAAAACCCCCAAACTTCCAAGCTGGTGCATAATTATTGAGGATGCAAAGAAAATGTTATTGAAAAAATTTAGTGGATCCACCATTTGTTCAGAAATTCAAATCTTTGTGCCCAGATGTTTCCTTTTGCCGGTTAAGTTGTTTCCTCTCTGTGGGCTGAAGTCAGCAGCCTTGTTCACCCCTGTATCCAGGGCAGGCTGCTCAGAAAATAGAGCAAAGCAAAACACCCAAAGAAATAATATCACATTCAAAAGGAAATCCTTTGAAAGTGAGCACATTTTCTAGCAGAAGTACAAACATTTGAACTAATAGCAAAGATATACTTGGCATATATCAATATTTCCTTCCTCATCTATAGATTAAAATGATCAACAGTGCTTACTGCATAACAGAGGGTGAAACTCATATTAAATATGAGGGAGCTGGCTATCTTATTGACTCTTCAAATTATGAGATGAAAATTTTTCTCTACTTTAGCTCCCTATTCTCAAACACAAAATCATCATCTCACATATGAAAGAGTTACCTTTATCAACTACACTTCACTTGCCTTGAAATCATTTTTGAATTTTGCTCCAACCAAACTAAGAAAATGAGAGAACAATGTGCTTTCAAGGAAGAGTTATTTGACTTTGTACATAACATTTTTTCCCCCTGTCTCAATGTTCTTGCCTAGGATTTGGCAGTAATTTTCTGAAAATGTCTAGGAAGACTAGTAAGAATCTTTGATGGGCTTTATTCTTCTTATATTTATTCAAACTTATGCTTCATAGTTAGCTAGATCCCAGCAGGCTTGCAGGCAATTGAGGATAGGTTTTGTCCTAGATGTTTATTATTATTGTGATATGCATCATACTCAAACGTAACTTGGAAAAAAAAGGAGGCGTCTATTATTTTGTCCAGTTTTGTGTGATAGTCTATCATGAAGGAAATATAGGGCAGGAAGCTGGAGACAGGAACTGATATAGAGGCCATGGAAGAATGCTGATTTCTAGTTTGTCCCATACCTGGCTCAGTCTACATGCTTATGCCAACTAGACTATCTGCCCAGGATAGTCAGGGCTGGCTCCCCCATCAATCATTCACTGAGAATATTCCTCACAGACTTGCCAGTCTTTCCAGATATTTTCTTAGCTTAGTTTCCTTGTTCTGACATAGACCTAGATTGTGTTAAGTAGATATTAAAATAACCATTACAGAGTCTTCCCTGTTTTCTACAATTTGTTAAGTCAGAATCTAAATCATCTAAGTTCTTACTATTCATCTACAGAAAGATAAGACTTGTGTGGTGATATATTTCATATTTATTAAAATCATTCTGGAGTATCAGAGAAGAGAATCACCCACAGTCAAATGAGAAGGATCAGAGAGTAGTAATTCATGCCTTTAATCCCAGCATAGAAATGTCCAAGTGGTGACCTATACCTTTAATCTTACTACTCAGGAAACAGAGATCTTTCTGTATTTCTGTGAGTTCAAAGCCTAAAAACAAAGCAGTAGTAGCTCAGACCTTTAATCCCAACTCTAGGATTATGATGCAAAATTGAACCTGGAAGTGATGTTGGGCAGAGAAGATATTTAAGGAATGTATAGGCAAATATTCAGGCTTTTGATAGGAACAACCAGTCAGGCTGAGAATTGTTGAAGATAGTTTTACCCTGAGAAGTTGGCTGGGTGACAATTGACTGTGATCTGTTTCCTTTCTCTGATATTCCAGCTTTTCCTTAATACAATTATCTAGCTCTGAGTTTTCATTAAATACCAACTAGAATTTGTGTTTTAGAGTTGCATTTCTGATTCTGGGTAAACATATGACTCTTTTCATTTTGTAATTTTTTTTTTTGAGACATGTTTTATCTGTGTAACAGTCCTGGCTATCCTGAAACTTGAATTGTAGACAAGTCTGGCTTTCAACTTACAAACATTTGCCTGCCTCTTCTCCTAAGTGCTGGGATTTAAGATGTGTACCACTACCTCTAAGCTATGACATTCTAAAATGTTGTAAATATCAAGGATTTCTATCTAGTCAGGGCTTTCTTGCTATCAAGTAGTGCCACTGGCCTTCTCTCCAAGGGTGGTCCAAATGAGTCTGTCAGTCCTTTCAGGAAAATGCTTCTCAGAAACTAGTGTAAAGTCTACTTAATTACATTGGTGTTAGAAAAAGAAGTTATTGAATAACTTCCACATTGCACAAAAGAATTCACACAGTAAAACATAGTGAGAAGACAAATCTTTTGTAAAAACGTTAGTATTAGAATGCAAGCTGGGTAAAGCTTGAACCCATGTAGTTTCTGTCTTTTTTTACCTGACATAAATGGTGACTTCATCTCATCCCATTGGTAAGAGTTCTTGAATCACAATCTTATGTGACTGGTTAATTGGCACAAAGAGGGAAAGGAGGGTCAGGAATTACAGAAATATGAGAATATTGCAGAAGTGTTGTAGAATGCTGAGCATAGAGAAACAAAGCACAACCTAGAGAGTTAGAGAACTCACTTTTATTATTCTGGCAGACGCAGTTGAGCTAACACTCTGAATGGTTGAGCCCCATTCCACAGTTTTTACATTATAAACAATACCCCTTCCCAACCTTGTGGCAGGCATGTTTACGGAAGCCAGAACAATAAGGGTAGAATAATTCTTTGATAGAGAAATTGGGTTTAGCTGACATAGATAACAAGCAGAATTACAGAAGCAGACCACCACACACTATTCTTAACTGTAAGTACAGATGGAAATATCAACCTATTTTACTCTTTATTACTTGCTAGGATGACTACTTTGATAAAAACAGACAAACAAACAAACAAAATCCTTCCATAGCTGCACAATAGACCCCATGGCTATTTTTCACTCTAACCTCTGAGAATGCTTTGCCTCACAGTAGGATCTCTGGAGAAAAGATACTCCTTAGCTATTCTTTCCAACAATTTTCCACTCTCCCCCTATGAGAGTATTTTCCTCCACACTGGTCTCTTTGACTGTTCTTCAATCTCATCTCTTGTAGGTGCCTCACTACACCTTTTGTTCTTTGAAAAAAAATCTCAACAGAAATCACATGGAACAAAGGGGAAGACAGAGTAAGATTTTTTTTGTAACAATTTTAATTCAAAAGCAGCCAAGGATCATTCGATATTTAATAAAAATAAAATGCCTTATTTACAAAACCAGGTGGCAAGTTGAGTTTTAGTTCGTGCAACATATTTGCCAAAGCTGCCTAAGGGAAAACACTTGTCTTACTGAATTCGTTTGAGCTTGCATTGCAAGAGAATGGGAGAGTGTCTGATGTTAGGAATGAAAATGAAATTTTTAGCTTTCTTTCTGTTTCCTTTTTCAATGCTTTCTGCATGAGTCAGTGAAGCTCTTACAAAATGAAATACCATGGTTCATATTTCATATCAGCAGCAGGTATGTTTTGCTTTGTTTTATTATTATTTAATATTCTCGGGAGGGGGAGTTTGGAACTGAAGCTATTAAGTTATTAAGCTACAAACTCACTAGTGAGCCCGGGAGCCCCATTCGTTGTCATTTTTGAAAATCTTTTATTCATTTAAAAAAATATTGCTTAAGAAGAACCCTTTGAGAGGAATTCACAACAGATTTTAAAGGAGCCTGTGGTTTAGGCCAAAGGTCCAGGTTGCAGCTGTGGGTCTTTTTTTTGAATAACAATAATAATGGGGAATCAGCCTCACAGGCATTTTTCATCTGAAGCCTGACCTCAATCCTTCTATTTCATGTCCTACTCTGTGTGCCCCTTAGCTGTGCTAGACCTGCCCTTCATTTCTCTGAATTGGTGTATTGTGCTTTAGGGCTTGCCCTACTGACTTTCATTTTCCAATTGCTTTTTAAAATGCCCTTGCACATCTTATGTTCTCCCAAGTACATTTAGAGAATTTATACAAATGAAAAAGTACTCAAATGCACTACTCCCAGTACAGTAGACTGGCGTGAAAATACACTAAGCAAGCAGTCGAATGATGCCAATTTAGGATCTGGCTACGTTGCAGATTGCCTAAACGCTCTGAGATAAGTCACCATACCAAGCAGAACCTCTGCTTTCTTTGTCCTGAGAGGAAGGTAGAAATTATAATGCCTACTTTTCTAGATTTTCTTCGTGAAATAATTAGACAGTAGCTATGAAAACAAAGCACAATTAACATTGCTGGAATTGCTCTCTCTCTCCGTCTCCCTACCTTCCCCCTCTCTTTCTCTCTCTGTAGGTATGCATACAATATATATTCTTATCTGTTAAAGCATGTACACATATCTGTGCATGTGTGTACATGTGGCAGGCAGATGGTGACAACAGGTATTCTTGCCAGCTGATAACTGAGATCAGCCTATACCCTACTATAAGTTATTTTATATTGTATTATATAAAACAGTAGGTTTTCAGACTGTGCCTAGGCTTAGGAGACTCCATTTTACAGGCATTTTTGTTTTATTTTTTACTTTTTTTCTTTTTTTGGCAGTGGGGAGATGACTGTAGCTCCAGGCAGACTCACAAACCACACCATCTCTTTGTTACCACCTATGGAGCACAGATTGATAAATGACTTATTTTTAGGGGTAGAAAGGAGCTATATATAAATTTATCAAGGTAAATTGATACTGTAGGGACACATGGTTGCTAAGATCTTGTCAGACACACCAGACTGCGGAAAGGATGCAGGGCCTCCATTTGAAGCCCCTAAATAAATGGACAGCTGACACTAGCATGGTTCCACAACAATCCATCGGCTGATTTTTGGTGTGTGTGTGTGTGTATGTGTGTGTCAAAAACCTGGAGCTTTAGGTCAGCTGGGTTCCTAGCTATTGGTTCAGCCTCCTGAACTTACACGTCCTACCTGTTCACCTCTCTGAACCTGGACCCGAAACTGCAATCTCCTCCTTTTAGACCTGACTTGGCCTTTCACCTCACAGATGGATGTTATGGTTTCACTCTCAAACCATGACTCCACCGTATTTTTTGAGACAGCATACTTATGAAACCTGGGATGAGCCAATTCAACTAGTTGGACTGTCTAGTGAAACCCTCCACATAACTCTGGTGTTACAGATGTGTCACAAAATGTAGCTTTTAGTAGATGCTAGAAATCGGAATTTGAAGCTTCATGTTTACATGCTAAGCACTTTTCTTTTTAATTTTTTGGGGGGATTTTCTTGAGAGAAATTATACTATAAAATCTTGTAATCCTTCTATTTCCACCTCCTAAGATCAGGAATTATATGTGTTTATCATCATATCTATCTCTTTCTATAAGATTTTGAAGTTTAATTTTAAAAATGTTTGTTATACCTGTTTTTTTAAAAAAATGTTTTATTCTAAAAAGAAATTACCTAAGCATAAACATATTATTTTGGTGGTCTCTAGCTTCTTAAACTTTATTTTTAGCTTTATTTTTTATTTGCCAGTGTTATTTCTTTGTTCTTATGAAAGGACAAATAATATATTAGATGTCAATGCAGCAAATTACTGAGTAAAGCTAATTGGGATACCTACCATGTTTTTTGTATGACTATTTTCAGAATTTAAACACTCCATCCTAGAGAAAAACACCTAAGATTTAGAAATTAGAGGAATCACAAACCTCATCGTATCCTTGAAACTTACAAGTCTAAAAAAGTTTCCCTTTTCTTTTTTTCTTTTTTTAATATTATGAATAAAGAAGTCATATTTTCGATCCTTGTATATCCTTATTCAAGGTCCCTTCCCCCTCCCACCACATCAGGTCATTCTCTCTTCTCCATGTATCCCCTTACCCCCCATGGACAGGTGTTCCCAAGGTCCCAAGGTCCCAATATTGCTTAGTTCAGCCTATACTCCTGGCAAATCCAGTTTTCTCCCCTCAACATCAAGACTGAGTCAGGTGTTCCTCCAGGGGGTGTGGGATCCAAGGAGTCAGTCCAAGGTGTTTCTGATCCCAAACTGTTCAGTGGTTGTGGTTTGCAGCTTGGACATGCTTAGCTTTTGGTTTAAAGTCCACTAATGAGTGAATACATCCCCTGCTTCTCTTTCTGGGTTTGTGATATCTCGCTCAGGAGAATATTCTTTAAATCCATTCATTTGTCTGCAAATTTTAGGATATCATTTTTTCTTACTGCTGAGTAGTACTCCATTGTGAAGATGTACCACAGTTTGCTAATCCATTCTTCAGTTGAGGGGCATTTAGGTTGTTTCCAGGCTCTTGCTATCACACATAATGCTGCTATGAACATAGTTGAGCTAATGCCAATGGAGTGTGACTGTGCATCTTTAGGGTATACACCCACAAGTGTTATTGCTGGATCCTAGGGGAGATTGATCCTAAGTTTTTTGAGAAACCACCATATTGCATTCCAGAGTGGCTGAACAAGCTTACACTCCTACCAACAATGGAGAAGTGTTCCCCTTGCTCCGCACCCTCTCCAGCATAGGCTGCAATCTGTGTCTTTTATCTTAGCCAATCTGACAGATGTCAGGTGGCATCTTAAGTTGTTTTGATTTGCATTTCTCTGAAGGCTAAAGATGAGGAGCACATTTTCAAGTGCCTTTCAGTCATTCATAATTCTTCTACTGAGAATTCCCTTTTTAGATTTGAACACCATTTTTTGATTGGGTTATTCAAGGTTTTGGGCTCTAGATTCTTCAGTTGTTTATATATCTTAGAGATCAATCCTCTATCACTGTAGGGTTGGTAAAAATCTTTTCCCATTCTATAGGCTGTCATTTTGTCCTATTGACAGTGTCCTTGGCTTTACAGAAGCTTCTCAGCTTCAGGAGAGCCCACTTATTGATTGCTGATTTTAGTGTCTGGGCCACTGGTGTTATATTTAGGAAGTGGTCACCTGTGCCAATTTGTAGAATTGTATTTCCCACATTCTTTTCTACCAATTTCAAAGTTGCTGGGTTTATGTTGAGATTTTGATCCACATGGATTTGAATTTTGTGCAGGATGACAGAGCTGATCTATCTGCATTTTTTTTACACACTTCCATCCAGCTATGCCAACAACATTTGTTAAAGAAGCTATCTTTTTTTCCATTGAATATTTTGAGCCTCTTTGTTGAAGATCAAGTTTTCATAAATTTTTGGGTTAATGTCTGGATCCTCAATTCTATCCCATTGATCCATAAGTCTGTTTATATGCCAGTACCAGGCTGTTGTTATTACTGTAGCTCTATAGTATAACTTGAAGTCAGGGATGATGTTGTCTCCTGAGGTTCATTTGTAGAGCAAAATTGTTTTGGCAATCCTGGTTTTCCTTTAATTCCAAATGAAATTGAGTATTGTTCTTTCAAGGTCTAAAAATATTGTGTTGTGATTTTGATGGGCACTGCATTGAATCTGTAGATTACCTTTGGTTGAATTCCCATTTTTCTAGGTTGATCCTACCTATCCAGGAACATAGGAGAGCTTTCCATTTTCTGATATCCTCTTCAGTTTCTTTCTTCAGTGATTTAAAATTTTTGTCAAATAGATCTGTTACTTCTTTGGTTATAGTAACTCCAAGGTATTTATTACTATTTGCAGCTATTATAAAGAGTGATGTTCCCCTTATTTCTTTTTCAGAACTTCTATCTTTAGTTTATAGAAGGGGTGCTGATTTCTTTGAGTTCATCTTGTATCCTGCTACATTGCTGAATGTGTTTATCAGCCATAGAAATTCCTTGGAAGAATTTTGTGGGTCACTTATGTATATAATCATATCATCTGCAAATAGAGATAGTTTCACTTCTTCTTTTCCAATTTGTATCCCCTTAATCTACTTTTGTTTTCTTATTGCTTTAGCCAAAACTTCGAGAACTATATTGAATAGATAAGGGGAGAGAGGACATCCTTGTCTAGTTCCTGATTTTAGTGGTATTGCTTAGAGTTTTTTCCATTAAGTTTGATACTGTCAGCTTTTTGTTGATCACCTTTATTATATTGAGATATTGTCCCTGTATTTGTGATCCCTCCAGAGCTTTTATCATAAAGGAATGTTGGATTTTTCAAAGGCTTTTTTAGCATCTAAGGATATGATCATGTGATTTTGTTCCTTTAGTTTGTTATATGATGGATAACGTTTACAGTTTTTTTGTATGTTAAACCAACCCTGCATTTCTGGGATGAAGCCTACTTGGTCATAGTGGATACTTTTTATATATTGTTGTATACTGTTTGCCAAAATTTTGTTGAGAATTTTAGCATCAATATTCATGAGGGAAATTGGTTTGTAAATCTCCTTCTTTGTTGAGTCTTTCAGTGGCTTGGGCATTAGGGTAATTGTGGCCTCATAGAAAGAATTTGGCAATATTCCTTCAGTTTCTAATGTGTGAGATAGTTTGAGGAGTAATTGTTGTAATTCTTCTGTGTATGTCTGGTAGAATTCTGCATTGCAACCATCTGGACCACAGCTTTTATTTTTTTAGGAGTCTTTAAATGAGAGCTTCAATTTCCTTAAGGGTTATGGGCCTGTTTAGGTATTAATCTGTTCTTCATTTAATTTTGGTTAATGGTACCTGTCCAGAAAGCTGTCTGTTTCTTCTAGGTTATCCATTTTTGTGGAATATAGATTTTCAATGTGTGGTCTAATAATTCTCTGGATTTCCTGGGAGTTTGTTTTTATGTCCCCCTTTTCATTTCTGATTTTGTTGATTTGGATACTCTTTCTCTGCTTTTTGATTAGCTTGAATAAGGGCTTATCTATCTTGCTGACTTTCTCAAAAAAACCAACTCTTTGATTCACTGATTGTTTGTATTTTTCTTTTTGTTTCAATTGTATTTATTTCAGCTCTACGTTTGATTATTTCCTGCTATCTACTCCTTCTAGGTGAGTTTGCTTCTAGTTGTTCTAAGGTTTTCAGCTGAGCTGTTAGTTCTGTAGTATGGAATTTCTCTAGGTTTTTCATATAGGCATCTAGCACTATGAATTTTCCTCTTAAGACTGCTTTCATTGCGTCCCACGAGTTTGGATACGTTGTGGATTCATTTTCATTAAATTCTAGGAAGACTTTGATTTCTTTCTTAATTTCTTCCTTGACCCAGAGGTGGTTCAGCTGAGTGATGTTTAGTTTCCATGAGTTGGTAGGCTTTGTTTGATTTTTGATGTTGTTGAGCTCTAACTTTAGGCCCTGGTGATCTGATATGTTACAAGGGATTATTTTTATTTTTTGTATGTTGATATATGTTTTATGACCAATTATGTGGTCAGTTTTAGAGAAAGTTCCATGAGGATTTGAGAAATATGTATAATACTTTGCATTTGGGTGGAAGCTTCTGTTGATTTCTGTTAAATCCATTTGCATAGTATTCTCTGTCAGACTTTGTATTTCTCTGTTGAGTCTCTGTCTAGTTGACCTATCCAGGGGTGAATGTTTCC
Organism: Sigmodon hispidus; assembly: GCA_004025045.1. NCBI lineage: Eukaryota > Metazoa > Chordata > Mammalia > Rodentia > Cricetidae > Sigmodon > Sigmodon hispidus. Next base: position 46,345 of record PVIH01012672.1, on the reverse strand, counting down.
CACTATTAGGGTGTGAGAATTGATGTGGGATTCGAGCTTTGGCAGTATTCTTTTACATAGGTAGGTGCCCTTATATTAGGGGCATAAATATTCAGAATTGGAGTCTCTTCTTGACCAATTTTTTCTGTCATGAGTAAGTAATGAACAAATTGGTCCCTTTTAATTCATTTTAGCTTAAAGTCTACTTTGTTAGATATAAGGATAACAACCCCAGCTTGTTTCTTAGGACCATTTGACTGGAAAATCTTTTCCCAATCCTTTACTCTGAGCCTGTGTCTGTCTTTGTGGCTGAGGTGTGTTTCTTGTAGGCAACAGAAGGATGGCTTCTGTTGTTGTATCCATCTTGTTAGTGTGTGTCTTTTTATAGGTGAGTTGAGTCCATTGATATTAAAGGATATTAATGACCACTGATTGATATTTCCTGCTATTTTTGGTGGTAACTTGTTTGTATTTCATTTCTCTGGGCTATTCTTCTGTGAGATTATTGATTGTTTGTGATTTCATGGGTGTATCTGAAATTCTTAGGTTGGAGTTTTCCCTCTAATGCTTTCTGTAGTGCTGGATTGGCAGATAGGTATTGTTTCAGTCTGACTTTTTCATGAAATATCTTGTTTACTCCATCTATGGTGATTGATAATTTTGCAGGGTATAGTATTCTAGTTAGAAAGCCATGCTCTTTAATGTTTGTATAACTTCTGACCAAGCCCTTCTAGCTTTCATTGTTTCCATTGAATAGTCAGGTGTTATTCTGATGGGTCTGCCTTTATAGGTATGTTGGCCTTTTTCTTTTGCAGCTCCTAAAATGTTTTTCTTTTTCTGTATGTTTGTGGCTTGATTATTATATGGCACACTGACTTTATTGGGGGATCATATCTATTTGGTGTTCTGTAAGCTTCTTCTTCAAGTTAGGAAAGTTTTCTTCTATGATTTTATTGAATACATTATCTGTGCCTTTGAGCTGGTATTCTTCTTCTTCTATTCCTATTATTCTCAAATTAGGTCTTTTCATGGTGTCCCAGATTTCCTGAACATTTTGTATTATGGCTTTTTTGGTTTTAGTATTTTCTTTGACTGATACATCTATTTTAGCTACAGAGTCTTCCACTTCAGAGATTCTTTCTTCCATCTCTTGGATTCTGTTGGTTATGCTTGTATTTGTATTTCCAGCTTTTTTCTTAAGTTTTTTTCTATTTACAAATTTGCCTCATTTTGTGCCTTTTTTATTGCTTCTATTTCAGTTTTAGTTCCTGGCATGTTTTGTTCATTTTTTTAGTTTTCTTTTTCTTGGTTTTCTTTCAAAGATTTGTTCTTCTTTTCCAATTTTTTGTTTGTATTTTCTTCTATTTCTTTAAGGGAATTTTTCATATCTTCTTTGAGGGCTTCAATGTTCTTCATAACAGTGTTTTTAGTGTTTCTTCCTTTTGCTTCCTCTTCATTGCTCTGTTCGGGTCTTGTAATTGGAGAACCATCACTTTCTTCTGGAGTTACCTTGTTGTTCTTTATATTATTATATGTATTTTTGCACTGATGTCTGCCCATGGCTTTGGTGGTTCATGATTAGGTGGCTCCTGGTCAGTTGTGACCAGAGGGCTTGTGTGTATCCTGTTGCCTCTGAGCAAGTAGTCTGCTCAATCTCTGACTCTGCTCTGAGTAGAGGTCCGATTTTCAAGACCTCAGTTCTTGTCTGACGATGCAGTTGGAGGCAGGGTGTCTGTGCAAGTTCCCCTGTATTAGTAGCAGCTGGAGGGGCGGCCCCTCACAGCCAAACTCTATTTCTGTCTGCTTAGGAGTGTGTGGAGACATGCACCAGAGACTGAGCCTGGTCCAGGAACACAACTTTCCTGGGCAGGGATTCAGGCGCCCGGGCCTGCTGACCTCACCTCACCTCTGGGCCAAGTCTGAATCTGAATTTCAAAGTCCTCAGTCCTCTGCTGATGCAGTTGGAGGCTGTGTGGCCGTGCAAATTCTCCTGTTTTAGTAGCAGCTGGAGGAGCCCCTCATAGCCAAACTCTAGTTCTGTCTGCTAAAGTGTGTGTGGAGACATGCATCACAGACTGAACCTGGTCCCCAAATTTCTCTTTTCTAAAGACCATTCAAAAACTCCTTGACAGACAGGTCAAGTGTATGACTGCTGAATTATAAACTCACTCAGTCTTTTGGCTTTAAAGGAAATTCTATAATGGTTCTATTTCTTTTCACTTTATTATTGGTGTGCTGAGATCCCCTTCTTCCACATCCTTTTCTGCACATCTCAGTTCTGCAGAAGCCAGGCTGATGGGTGTAAAGTTGTGTCACACTGTAGTTTTAGTTTGTATTTCCCTGTTGATTAATGGTATTGAGTCTCACTCATTTCTGTGCTTTCCTTTGATAAATGGCCTTTAGGCCCTTTGCCTGTTTTTAATAGGATAGTTTCTTGATAGTAAATCAACTCTCATAGGCTTTGAAAGGCATGACAACATTTTATAACACTTTATAGGTTGTATTTTCACCCTGCTAATTGTTTCCTTTTCTGTGCAGAAAATTTTTAGCTTGCTGTGATCACATTTGTCTATTTATGTTCTCATTCCCTGAGCACTCAAGGTTGAAAAATTATTGGTGAGACAATGCTGCATAGGCATTCTTCTGTTCTTAAGCCTTGTATATAAGACTTTAATCCACATTGAAGTTCTTTTAAAGTGATGTTTGGTGGTTTTATGCTGTGTGTGTGAATATCTACTTTTTAAAACAATGCCCTTTATTAGATAAGTTTATATTCTCATGAGCATTTGGAAATTTGGTTAGAGATCAATTTGTAACTAAAAGAGTTGTCTATTTTGAAGAATTTTTACTCTCTTTTATTAAGCAATATTTATTGATTATTTGATTGATGAATCACATAACTCTGGATTGAACTGGTCATATGCTAGGCTAAGTACACTCTCAGTAAATTATATCATGTGTGAACCAGGACAGATGTTATTCTTGGTTTCATGCTAGGACTTCAACAAGAAGGCTGAGGGATGAGAAAGGAAAAGTCAAAACCTGGGATCAGGAGTGTTACAAGAGCTAGTGAGCCAAGTCATCAAGTTTATTACTATCAACAATCCTTATACACTTCTCAAATGGGGAAGTAGAAACCTGTCAGTGAAGGTCACCAGATAGCACAGAAGTAGAGCTCAGGGAGCTTCCATTTCCTCTTTTGCAAAGTACATGCTGGTTCAGTAAGAAGAGAATTCACATCTCAGTGTCTGCGACATTTGCCAATAGCTTTACAGGGAAAATATCAAACTTCAGCCCTTGGTGTTGAAATACTGAAGTCCTGCTGATCTTATCAAGGAAGACCTAGACCCTAGGAGGAAAGGAACACCCAGTGTTCTTGTTCATACACAGCATGCTGGAGAACCTCTGTCCCTACTTAACCCCAACAGCAGAGACTGTGTTTTGTTTTTTTTTTTTTGAGAAAGTGATTCACTAATTTGCTCAGGCTATCTGTGGACTTGAGATCTTCCTAATTTAGCCTAGCAACTACTGAGATTATAGATTTACATGATCAATACACACACACACACACACACACACACAAACACACAACATACATATATGATATATATGTGTGTGAAGATGTAGTGTGTGGTATATTTGTGTGTATGCATGAATGTATATTTATGTGTGTATGTACATGTGTGTATATGTGCCTATGTGGTATGTAATGTGTATCTGTGTATATGTGATGTAGCATGTATTTGTGGATGTGTTGTGTGGCGTAGATGTGTATGTGGTGAGTGGTATATATATGATATGTGTGTGTTTGTGTATGTGTGTGTGTGTATGTGTTTTCCATTCAGAGTCTCTTGATTCTCTTGCATCTGCGTTCCAAAATGGGATAGAGGCAGGAATCACTCTGCCTGAATTTGTTTTGATATTTTCATAACAGTAATATGATTTCTTAATTACTATAGCTTTGATACATATTTTGGGGATCAGCTGAATTTTTTAAATTAGTTTCTTTACATCACAGTGAAAAGTACTTAAAAGAATTATAAAAGAGGAAAATTTGTTTGGACTGAGGAATTCAGAAGACTGAGACAATGATCATCTACCACTATTGGAATGTGTCAAGGAAACGTAATTATGACTGTTAGCAGAGTCTGGTCACTCTATCTTTAGTAGCCACAGAACAGACAGAACAAGAAAGAAGAAAGAAATTCAAAGGCATGTTAAAGTAGTTAATGGTAGACTTTTGAATGATGAACTTTGCTCCCTACCATACTCTCTAAGTTTGTCATTATCAATGATCCTTGCGACACACTGCCCTTGTTATAAATGCTTCAAAACCTCACTGCTATCATGGACTGTAACACTCTTAAACCAGGATCCAAACTAAATCATTCCTTTTGTCAAATGTTTTATTAGATATTTGTCCCCACTGTCACACAGTTATCTAGTCCAGAAGCCTAAGCAGTACTAGATCATTTGTCAGTTTTATTTTAAAACATTTGAAGATACACTATATGATTTTTGCTGTCCAAATTACATCTCCACAGATGAATGAGAATTTCTTTTTCTCCACTGTTTGGACAGCATTTGTTATTATTTGCTTTTTGAGAATAGCTGAGTAACATAATATCTCATTGCAATTTTGAATTCCATTTATTCAGTGATTAAACACATTAAGCATGTTTCCATCTACTGATTTCCATTTGTTACTTTTTTACATAATTATGTACTGAGATCATTGACTTGTTTTTAAATTATAGTATTCACATTTGTGTCTAAGTTTTAAAACTCCCTTTGTATTCTAGAGGTTAAACTCCACTTAGATGTAAAGCTTGCAAATATTTCCCTAATTCAGTAGATTTTTCTCTATGTTGACTCTTCTTTTTGTTATAATAAATTGTTGAGTTTGACATCATTTCATTTATCTACTTCTACTACTCTTCTCACACACTGAGAATCTTAAAAAACCCATTTCATATGTTGATATATTAAAACTCCTTAAGTTATGCCTTCTAAAGTAGCTTTATATTTTTGGATCTTACAGTTAGGTATTTGATTCATTTTCAGTTGGTTCATGTAAATTGTTCCAGATAGAGGCCAGCCTTAGTTGTTCTTCGCATGAAATTTCAATTTTTCCAGCACTATTTATTAAATAAGTTGTAAATTCTCCAGGGTATGTTTCACATATTCCTACAGATGCATGGATCATGTCTTAGTTTTATTTTTAATGAATTTAGATTTGGTGTGTCAAGCTTTATGCTAAGGTTATGCTGTGTTGATTGCTGGATACTGACAGACACTCCTGGAGTCAAGAATTCTGATGCTGACAATTATGTTATTTTATTAAGATCACCTTTTTATTTGGGGTCTTTAGTGGTGTCATTGGGGACAATCACATGAAGTTGTTAAATCACTCCAAGTATTATAGACATTTTAACAAATTTATTTTGAAAAGAATGTGTTCCTGGGTGTATCTTTTCACTTACTTTGTCATCTTCCATTTACTTTGTCATTGTTTTATAATTTTAATTACGTAGCCTTACAAAATTTAACTTACTTAAATTTTAACTCATTCAGCTATTGAAACTAGAACTTACTAGTTTGAGAAAAAAACATGAGCAAAATGCATTCTTATAGAAAGAAAATAGTTGATTGTTTCAAATATGAAAAATACTCTAAGGACACATATATAGTCAAATTAAAAGTCAGATCACATTAAAATATTAAGGAAATAACCAACAAAATTTAAAAAAACACTCTATGTAACATTCATGGTGAATGTTCATTTATGCTGAATGTTATATACAGTGTTTTTTTTAATTTTGTTGGTAATTTCAAAATCATACAGCAAATTAAACATACAAGGTAATATCCTAGTACTAATGTAAGTTAACTCTGTTCAAAATGGAGCATAGTAAATGTTGAGAGACTATTTTACTTTCAAATCAAGAGAATGGTTGGTTATCCCCATGACAGTCATGCCATTATTGCACCAGTGGTCCTTTATTCCTTGGAGGAATGGTAGTATAGTATACAGTGTACAATATTTGATTTTTTTTTGTCTGGCAGCATGTATAGCACCTTCCAGGACAATGAAAGCTATGCAGTGGAAAGAATAATTTCTGGTCAATTCAAAATTGATTTCTTTCTATCTCACAATGACAGCATAATGTATCTTCAATTGGGTTTTGCTATCTAGTTATGATGGATAACCAAAAGGAAAGTCAATAGCTTGTGTTGTTTTGCATGCTTCGGGGAACTCTCTACTCAATAGCTCATAAGAACACAAAGAGATTTAAATTTAATAACACATGTGTTCTGGGAAAAGTATTGTTCATATGTGTGAGGCATTTGTGTTCAAACTATTTTTGAAATTATGCTTCAAATTTGCTAATTTATTTGTGGGGTTTTTTTGTGCCTAATACTGTAAGCATGGTCAAATTCTATAGCTGTGGAAGTTATGAACCCAATGGGAAAATCAATTGTTTTTTTGTTAATATCTGTTTTTATCTAGCTTACTCTAAATATTTAAGTTTAAATCCATAGATCTTTGTTCTTTTAAATATTTGTTATAGAAGTTTTGTATTCTAGTGGATATCATTTAATACAGAATTCATAGCTGTTGAAAGTGCTGAGAATATATGATAGTGAATTATCAGATATTGAACGGACACATAAATCAACACTTCCTTCCTAAAGAACAATGGTAACATAAGGAACAATGCAAAACAGAGAGATAGAAATAAAATAAGTGATGGAAGATTGAACTGCTATAAAATGCTGTTCCCTGAATATGACCTAGATGCTGTACACATGAACTTACAGAATTTGTGGAAGCCTATACAGAACCCATTTGTGTAATATAAAGCCATTTAAATATAAAAAAGTAGAATGGGAGGGACTACCAAGGCCTTACTCCATTATTTTAATTCATTATGAATAAATTCTCATTTTTTACCCATGTATCCCCTTGTTCTAACTCTCATCCCTTCCCACCCCTCACAGTGACTCTCTCTTCTCCCCATCTCCTTATCTCTTTCCCAGCAAGGCCAGAAGGTCCCAGGTTCCAAAGGTGGCTTAGTTTAACATCTACTCCAGGCAGATCCACTTTTTTCATCCCAATATCAAGACTGGGTCAGGGGTTCCTCTGGAGGGAATGGGCTCCAAGGCGCCAACCAGTCCAAGATGCTTCAGATCCCATGCTGTTCAGTGTTTGTGGTTTGCAGCTTGGGTATGCTTTGCTTTTTGTTTAAAGTCCACTAATGAGTGAATACATCCTTGCTTCTTCTGGGATTGTGATACCTCACTCAGGAGGATGTTCTCCATATCCATCCATTTGCCTGCAAATTTTAGGATATCATTTTTTCTTACTGCTGAGTAGTACTCCATTGTGTAGATGTACCACATCTTGTTAATCCATTTTTCAGTTGAAGGGCATCTAGGTTGTTTCCAGGTTCTTGTTATTATCAATAATGTTGCTATGAACATAGTTGAACTAATGCTTTTGGGGTGGAAATGTCCATCTTTAGGGTATATGCCCAGTTGTGGTGTTGCTAGATCCTTGGGGAGATTGATTCCCAGTTTTCTGAGAAACCTCGATACTGCATTCCAAAGTGGCTGGACAAGCTTACCATCCCACCAACAATGGAGGAGTATTCCCCTTGCTCCACAACCTCTCCAGCATAGGCAGTCATCTGTGTCTTTAATCTTAGCCATTCTGACAGGTGTAAGTTGGTATCTCAAAGTTGTTTTGATTAACATTTCTCTGATGGCTAAATATGTTGTACACTTTTTCATGTACATTTCAGCCTTAGTAATTCTGCTGAGAAGTCCCTTTTTAGTTCTGAACCCCATTTTTTAATTGGTTTATTAAGGGTTTTGGGATCTAGTTTCTTGAGTACTCTATATATTTTAGAGATCAATCCTCTGTTACTTGTTAGGTTAATAAAATCTTTTCCCATTCTGTAGGCTGTTGTTTGGTCTTATTGACTGTGTACTTGACCTTACAGAAGCTTCTTAGTTTCAGGAGGTCCCACTTATTGTTTGTTGTTCTTAATGTCTGTGTTACAGGTGTTGTACTTAAAAATAGTGGTCACAGTGCCAATTCATTGAAGGGCATTTCCTATTTTCTCTTCTGTCAAATTCAGTGTTGCTGGGTTTATGTTGAGGTCTTTGATACATTCGGATTTAAGTCTTGTGCAAGGTGATAGGTTTGGATCTATTTGCATTTTTCTACACACTACCATCTAGCTATGCCAGCACCATTTGTTGAAGATACTATCTTTCTTCCATTAAATATTTGGGCCTCTTTGTCAAAAATAAAGTGTTCATAGGTGTGTGAATTAATGTCTGCATCTTCAGTTCAATTCCATTGACCCATAAGTCTGTTTTTATGCCAGTACAAAGATGTTTTTATTACTGTAGCTCTATAGTGTAATTTGAGGGATGGTGATACCTTCTGAGGCTCTTTTGTTGAGCAAAATTGTTTTGGCTATTCTGGATTTCCTGTTATTCCAGATAAACAGAGGACAGCCTTGGCTAGTTCCTGATTTTAGTGAGATTGCTTTCAGTTTTTCTCCATTTAGTTTGATATTGGTTGTCAGCTTTTTATAAATTGTCTTTATTATATTTAGATATTTTCCCTGTATTCCTGATCTCTGCAGGACATTTATCATAAAGGCATGTTGGATTTTGTCAAAGACTTTTTCAGCATTTAAGGAAATGATCATGTGTTTTTTTTCTTTAAATTTGTTTATATGATGGATGACAGTTACAGTTTTCCATATGATGAACCATCTTGGCATTTCTGGGATGAAGCCTACTTGATCATGGTGAATAGCTTTTTTTATACATTGTTGTATATGGTTTGCCAGAATTATGTGGAGAAATTTGCATCAATGCTCATGAGGGAAATTGGTCTGTAATTCTTTCTTGCATCTTTGAGTGGCTTGTGTATTAGGGTTATTGGGGCCTCATAAAAAGAGTTTGGCAATATTCTTTCAGTTTCTACTCTATGGAATAGTTTGAAGAGTTTTGGTATTAGCTCTTCTTTGAATGTCTGGTAGAACTCTGCACTGAAATCATCTGTGCTTGGGCTTTTTTTATGTGGGAGACTTTAATGACAGTTTCAATTTCCTTTGTTGTTATAGGACTGTTTAAGTTTTTAATCTGATCTTGATTTAATTTTGATAAATGGTATCTCTTCAGGAAGTTGTCCATTTCCTCCAGGTTCTCCATTTTTGTGGAGCATAGGTTTTAAAAGTATGACCTCATAATTCTCTGGATTTCCTGGATGTCTGTTGTTATATTCCCCTTTCGGATTTTGTTGATTTATATATTCTTTCTTGGCTTTTTGGTTACTTTGAATAAGAGTTTATCTATCTTGTTGACTTTTTCAAAGAACCAACTCTTTGATTTATTGATTTTTTTGTATTGTTCTTTTTGTTTCAATCCTATTGATTTCAGCTCTAAGTTTGATTATTTCCTGTTGTCTATTTCTTTTAGGTGAGTTTGCTTCTAATTGTTCTATGACCCTCAGCTTTGCTGATAGTTCTCTTGTGTGGGATTTCTCTAGTCTTTTCATGTAGGCATCTAGTGCTATGAATTTTCCCCTTAAGACTGTTTTCTTTATATCCCATAAGTTTGGGTATGTCATGGATTCATTTTTGTTCAAATCTAGGAAGTCTTTGATTTCTTTTTTTCTTGACCCAGAGGTGTTTCAGTTGAGTGATGTTTAGTTTCCATGAGTAGGTAGGCTTTCTGTGATTCCTGATGTTGTTAGAACTCTAATGTTAGACCATTGTGATCTGAAATGGTACAAGGAGTTCTACTCCCTTTTTTTGCTACCTATTGATATTTCTTTATGACCTAGTATGTGGTCAAATTTAGAGAAAGTTCCATGGAGTGCTAAGAATTATATATATTCTTCTTTTGGGGGGTGGAGTGTTCAGTATATATCTATTAAGTCCATTTGGGTCATAACTTCTTTTAGATCACTCATTTCTTTGTTGAGCTTCTGTCTGGTTGACCTATCCAAAGGTGAAAATGGGGTATTGAAGTCTCCCATTATTAGTGTGTCAGGTTTGATATGGGGTTTATGCTTTAGAAGTATTTCTTTTACATATGTAGGTGTCCTTGTGTTAGGGGCATAGATATTCAGGACTGAGATTTTTGTCTTGATGATTTTTTTCTAAGATGAATAAGTAGTGACCTTTCTGATCTCTTTTTATTGATTTTAGGTTAAAGTCTATTTTATTAGATATTAGAATAGCTACACCAGCTTGTTTCTTAGGGCCATTTGATTGGAAAATCTTTTCCCAACCCTTTACTCTGAGCCAAGGCCATATTCCTAACTGAGAATCTCCTGGGAACTGATGAATACTAAGAGAGTAGGAATTACTCTTTTGGGGGAGGGTGTGGCTACTAGTAGGCTGTGTACTACAGTAGAAGGCCTTATATACATAAAAGTTAGCACTTAATTGGTTTAAATATGATACAAAAAGAGAACATCAAGTTTGGAGGAGATATATTGTTGGGAAGGTCAGGCGTTATCTCGAAGGAAGAAATACAAACATACATTGTGTACATCTTTGAAATTTCAAAAAATACATTTTAAAGAGACTATTTGTATGTCATTTCAAAAGTAAAAACAAAAGTGAAAAATTCTCTAATATTTTTACTTAACGCTATATTATATCTTTTGTAATGAATGAAGACAAAATAGTAAATATATAGAAAACAAGAAAGTAAAGAACAAGTTTGATTTATTTGTTCAAAATCAATTCATCAAATTGATGCCCTTACGTGTAGGTATGATTTACATGATTGAGGCTCTTAAAAGAAGTATCCTACTCTTGTCAAGATATATCTTTTTATCTGGCTTTGAAAAAGCGAGGTCTGTGTACAGACAGCCTATCAAATTGCCTTTGTGCAAAGAACTGCATCTATTCTACTGTTTAGGCCTATTTCTGGCCAACAGTCTTAAAAAAGTTTTTAATACCTCAACTGAACATTATTTTGATTAAAAAATTAAGTGAGCCTCTAGAAGTGAAGGTCCAGCTTGGACCTATCTCAGATTCTGATCCAGGGCAATGGTAAGATAGTAAAAATTTCATTTCTTTGAACTATTAAAAGTGTGAAAATAATTTATGCAGAAGTAGTACACAAGTACTTGAGAAGATAGTACTTCCTATGGTTTCAGTTAAGAGGACAAAATGTGAAGCAGAACAGCAATCTACTATTTGATCTTTATTGGTTTAAGGTTTAGAGTTTGTTGCATGAGCTATGGATGTTGCTTCATTAATTCTATTCCAAAGAGTGAGGTCCTCATTACTGGGGACACTACTACTTGTTCCAATGCAATCTGGCATGATTGGAGATGTGTTACAAAAAAGGCAAGAAGAATTTTGAGAGAGAAAGTAGATACCAAATGAATGAATCATTAATTTATGTTCTTGTTTATGTCTAGATCTTTTGAGTTTTAATATTAAGATTTATCCTCAAATAAATCCTTAAATGAAAATATACAATATACTTTATATTGGTAATCATATTTATTATATTTGTCTTGTGGAGGAGATAATTGAGAATTTACTTCATTTTTAAGAATGTAGGTAATTTCTGTATTTTATTTGATTATATAATTGCAGCAAAGACTTTTGATTAAATTGGAACGTTGTGGTGGAATGTTCTCTGTACGATATAAATAAAAACTGTTTGGACCCATGCAGAGCACCGTAGAAGTGGGTGGAGAATCAGAGGCAGCCAGGTAGGAAGGAGGGGTGGAGTTTACTAGTCGCCATCTGTCCCCCGAAGAAGAAGCATTAGGAATTCAGGTGAGCCACGGGCTGCAAGCCACGTGGTGGGTAGATTCATGGAAATGGGTTGATTTAAGAAGACAGAGCTAGCTAGTAATGTGCTTAAGATATGGGCCAAGCAGTGTAAAGTATATAAGCGTGTGATTCATTTCTTTTGGGGGGCAAAAGCTGCGGGTGCACAGACCAGGTTCCAAACCGCTGGCACCACACGTGCGCCAGGCACAACCCCAAACAGGCCGGGAAAAAAACATACAACAACAGATGGCGCCCAACGTGGGGCACGAACACCCACATAAAGCCTAAAAAAGTTTAAAATAGTTTTTTAAATTGTGTATTTAAATTGATTTATAATACAAAAACAGCGTGATATTCAGACAAAAATTTAAAAATGACGCATCCGCGACACACAGCTTAAACTCATACGTTTTACGACAAGATTGACACAAATATAATTGATTTAAGGTTTCTGTTTATACTAACAAAAAAAAACAGTTTAAAAAAGTTTTTCTCATAGCAACATTTCCTGAGCCCGCTCTTTGCCAACAACAACAGACCAGCGGCAGCGGGCTCCTCCGCCATATTAAAAAGCTGCCAAAAAAGACAGAGTCAACAATTAAAATAACACTGACCTTTTAAAAAGCTGTTTAAGTTAAAAAATGATTAAAAATTCTCAATAAAACAAATTTAAACTCTCAAAACCTCTAAACGAGTTACAATATATGTAAAATACGCATAAGCTTCAAAAAGAAAAAAAAAAAAAAAAAAAAAAAAAAAAAAAAAAAAAAAAAAAAAAAAAAAAAAAAAAAAAAAAAAAAAAAAAAAAAAAAAAAAAAACCCTTAAAAAAAAAAAAATAAAAATAAAAATAAAGGCCACATAAAAATGACAAATAAACAAAGAGTCTAAATTATATTTGTTGTGTGTTCTTTTAATTTTTTAACTTTTAATAAACTAATTACAAAAAGACAATTTTTTGCTAAGGCTGCTAAGTTAAACCAATACTTATATTTTAAAGATGTCTTGACTTTAAAATCTGTTTATAAAAATATGTTACTTAAAAAAAGAGTTTCTACTTTTATCTCCACAAAAGATCAAAACCTATAAATTGGTTCTAGACAAATGTAGTTCCATCTACCAAGGCCACCTAAATAAACATTCTCAGCTTCCAAGAAGCCAGTTAAAATGATCCAGCTTCAAAACCCCATCAAATAGTCATCGTCCTTTGACAACAAAAAATAATAAAAAAAAAAACTTCGTCCAAATTCCCAAAAATATTACTTATTAATGCTTGTTTTCATTATAAATAGTTAATAGTCATAGTCAATTTCTTAAAAAAAAAATATAAAAAAAAAAATATAATATAAAAATAATTAAAAAAAATAAATAAATTTTAATTCATTGATATAAACTTAAAGTTAATTTTGTTATGTTGTTTATATTTTTCTACTCTTGATTAAAATATGATGCTAATATAACTCATTTAAAATTATAATATATAATTAAAAAATACAAATTAATAGTCAACTATGATAAACAAACTTATAGTCATGTTAGTTATGTTTTTATAAGTATACAAAGATATATTTCAGTTAAATAAATAGTCTTCAAACACTTCAAAGACATACAAAATATGACATTTAAAATATTTTAAAAACTTAGACTTTTCTAGACAGTGAGACAGTTCTGTTCCTGACAACATCAATATATTTCAAAAAAAAAATAAACATTAAAAAAACTTCATGTAAAATTTACTTTGTGGCAACAGTTAGCCACTAGACAAAAAACTATTCTAATATTGACTGCTTGATAATATGCTATATAAACTAGACATACAAATTCCATAAAAAAGTAACCTCTAAATGTAGACAAAACAAGCCGAGATAGTCCTTCAAGTTCCTGCTTTACAAAAAACATTGCCAAAAATTCTTCAAGACACAAAAAAAAACAACTGATAGACTGTGTCAAATTTCCTACATCACTAAAAGGTTTGCCAAAGACTTTGGGCCTAATGGCTAAAGATAAATGCCCCAACATTACAAAAAAACTTTAAGTGACTGTCCAAACAAATAAATGTCATCTCTGTCATTTTCTAGACTTTAAAAGTTGCTTACACTTCCTGTTTATTTACATAATATTATATCCTTCTGTGGTCTTTGATGTGGTTAAAAGTTTAATAATTATAAATATAGTTCTTTTTAGTTTAAAAAATATATTAAATATAAAACTTTAGACTCACAATAATAAAATAAATAATAAAATATTCTCTTTAATTTTAAAATACAAATAGACTAAATATTATAACTATAATTCTTGCTTAAAAACTATTCTGTTATATATAATTTTACTATATAAAAATTAAAACCTTCCTTTTTAATTAGACAAAAAAAAAAAAATGTAATAAAATGTTCTCTATACAATATAAATAAAAACTGTTTAGACCCATGCAAAACACCATAAAAGTAAATAAAAAATCAAAAACAGCCAAATAAAAAAGAGAGATAGAGTTTACTAGTCGCCATCTGTCCCCCAAAAAAAAAACATTAAAAATTCAAGTGAGCCACGGGCTGCAAGCCACGTGGTAAATAAATTCATAAAAATAAGTTGATTTAAAAAGACAGAGCTAGCTAATAATGTGCTTAAGATATAGGCCAAGCAATATAAAATATATAAGCGTATAATTCATTTCTTTTGGGGGGCAAAAGCTACAAGTACACAGACCAAGTTCCAAACCGCTGGCACCACACGTGCGCCAGACACAACCCCAAACAGGCCAAAAAAAAAACATACAACAACAGAACGTAGTGTCATGGAGTTGAAGAATGTGCTTTAGTCCTTAGGATATCTATTAGTACTGATGCTTTGTGTCTTTATGAGGTTTTGATTAATGAACTGTATTTACTGGTCTGCAGTGAAGTGCTTAACATTCTTAGTTGATTGAATGTGCCTGAGAACATGAGAACACTTTGGCCACTGGTTCAGAATAGAACTGAAAAAAAAGAGAGAGAAGGAAGGTTGAATGCAAGAAGAAAGAAAAGGAGGAAGGAGAGGAGGGAGAGAGGGAAGAAGGAAGGAAGAGAGAAAGAAAGAAAAAAGATAGAAAAGGGATAGAGGACAATGTCTAGTAAACTTCTCTTTCTTTCCTTGATCTTCTCAAGGGAAGCACATTCTAGCACCCTGTTTGCACTTATACAACTTTCACTGGTTGCTTCTTGCTCTCAGAAGAAAGGTCTGAAAATCTGAAAAAAAAAATATGATAAAATAAAATTTTGCTACAACCAAATCTCCTCTTATATTTCTAATTGTATGGCTTAATGCATTCTATGCTGTGAATAACTACAAAGGAGTTTGTCTATTGATTCTATCCTTTTATCTCACTGAGAAATAAAGAAATAAAGACTTACACCAAGGAAAAAGGCTATGTACAAGATGCAGGGTAAACCACTAGCAGGAGAGATCATATCTTACACTGAGCCTCCTTGAACTCTTAGGTGAATTGTTTGTTTGCAGTCTTCCTATAATTCAACAAGAGTCTCTTCAGAAGAGTGACAGGACCTGCAAAGGAAACCTTGATTGGGATCCAACATGTCTAACACACTTTTATCACTCTAAGAATTTGTGGAATCCCAAATTATGGGTACATTTTTTTATTGAGTTACAAGGTCTTTGAAATTACAAAGAGTAAAGATAGAAATAGAATTATGGAGGGTGAACTATGGTGCCAATCAATGAATTGAGTATTATATCAGCATTAAATAAGCATATTCAAATTATAGATTGTATTTGCAATAATTTTTCTATATGTATAAAATAAAAGTGTCTTCAAATTTGCATTTTGCAATTTCCATATATGTGGCAATTAAATACCATTATACACATACAAAGATACATTTGAATGTGCTCTTTCTAATGAGACAGATCTATATTTTACATATCTTATTGTCTTATTGTTAAACTTTTCTTTGAAAGTCACTTGTAGCTTTAAATGTCATTCTCCTACTGTTTCCTACCTCTTATAAATGCAACATAATTGATTTTCAAATGAAAGACCAATTTGGTTCAGTTACTGAAATTAATCTTGTATAGGACATTACATGATAGAATCTCAGGGGTAATTTTTCCTTCAATCACTCTAGTTTTGTCCCTGGCTGTTATGTGGTCTATGATTTGGAGAGTTTAGTATTTTTCACTTTATTATTTTGGGCCTTGAAATTCTCTTTTGTCATTGTTAATATCAGAGTTTGATGTCAAGTGAACATTCTATCATTTTGTGTAAACACGTTTTTGTTGTGGTGGCATCACCAGAAATATACATTCTGGGTGTTTTACCTTTGCTTCCACACAATGATAGATGCAAACATTTGAGTCTTTAAGCAACTATTCTTCATCTTAAACTTGTGAAACTTTTGACATCTGATTTTATTAGCTTAGACACATTTCAGCATAAGATGTTACATCACAATAACTCCCACCCTTCACAAGAATAGATAATATTCAAATACCCATGAACAAATACAGAATAAAAAAGTGCCAACTTACAAAAAAGGTCTATTTTGGAAGAGAGGTTCTGTTGGTGTTTTTGTGAAATGTCATGGAGGAGGCCAAGCAGTTTCTGTTGATGGCATCCATGTAAAAAGTCAGCATCTGCATATTTTTCTAGTTAAAGAAATAATTGTGGAACACTAATTTACTCAAAATGACATCAAGATCATTTGGTTTTGCAAACACAGAGCTCAGGTCCATTTGCTATTTATGGGCAGCAATACATAGCACTCAGGGGCAGTGTTCACTGCAGTTTAAAAGAAGAATTGAAACAAATTTAAAGTGTGGAAACATGGACACAAAGGCTCCTTGCCATGAATAGCAATTTAGATTTAATCATAAATATTATCCATATAAATGTTCTATCAACATTTAGAGACAGCAGTTTTCTCCTTTCTATTATACTTGCATATCTTATCTGTATTGTTACTGATTAAACAAAACCATCTAGAAATTACTTGATCACAAATCTTTTTCTCCCTTAGAAAGTTGTTTAGGACAGCACATACATTTCATTTCTTTCTATATTCCTAGGATTTATCACAACGACAATCAAGCATGATGTGAAATATGTATATATTGTATATGCACACACATACACACACACACACAAACATACACGGGATTGTATTTCTATGGTAGTTCATTTCCCTCAAATAATTATTTATTTAAATACAATTTTATTTTTTGAAATTTTTACTTATTAATACAATGTATTTTGATCATATTCACTCCTGTTGCCCAACATCTACTCCAGACCCTCCTCAACTTATCTGCTAACTACTTCCACATCCCTCTCCAACTTCATTGTCTAATGTTGAAAATAACCCACTAAGTCCAATTCTGGCTGTTCATAAATGCATGGGTACGGTGCTACCCACTGGAGCATGAGTGATCTAACAGGGGCCAAATCCTTGAAGAAAAGAAACTCTTCTTCCCCTAGCAACCATCAATAGCTCCCTAGCTATATGTGGGGTAACCTATGTGGTGTCATGATCTCCAATCTAAGTTACATTCAGGCAAACACAACTGCTATGATTTTGCAAGGTCAACAGCCCTGTAAAGAACAGAAGACTCTTCGTTTTGTTCAGTCTTCCCTGACATCTAGCTCTTTCAACCCAATACTTGCGTCTTCCACAATGTTCTCTAGGTAGGTAATGATTACTAGTGTGAATGGGATATCTACATTAATCTCAGGCATTTGAAACTTTCATTCTGTTGGTGGCCCTGTATGGGTAGGTTTGGGAGATGTGGCCTTGCTAGAGTAACTATGTTATTCTGAAGTTTCAAGAGCTTCAAGTCAATCTCCGTGCATGCTCTGCTTCTTGTCATTTAAGAGAGGTTGTCATTAAGAGGTTGCTGATACTTCAACAACCTGTCCTGCCTACTGCTATGCCTGTCTGACTTGATGGTGACAAACTCTCTTCCCTTTAGCCTAACTAAATTCTTGTCTTTTTCCTTATAAGTTGCTTTGATTGAGGTATTTTGTCATAGACAAATAACACATATAGGTTGTATTATGAAGTTTCTGGCATAGCCTAGCCCCAAGGTCTGGACCTGACTGCAGCTTCTTAGCTCTGTCTAGCCTTATGGTCCAGAATAGCAGTCCCAAAGTCACAAAGAAACACACAGAAGCTTATATTAATTATATGCTGCTTGGCCTATGGTTCAGGTTTATTGCTAGCTAGTTCTTGCATCTTATCTCAACCCATTATTCTTGTTTTGTTTAGCCAAGTGGCTTGGTACTTTTTCTCAGAGAAGCAATCTGGTCTTCTTTCCTTTGTGTCTGCTGGGTCTCTCCCTGACTCTACCCTTCTTCCCCTTTATCTATGCTTGGATTTCTGGCCTGCTTTTAAGATGTTTGCCATAGACCAAAATAGTTCCTTAATTAACCAATGACATTAAA
Source organism: Sigmodon hispidus (assembly GCA_004025045.1). Classification (NCBI taxonomy): domain Eukaryota; kingdom Metazoa; phylum Chordata; class Mammalia; order Rodentia; family Cricetidae; genus Sigmodon; species Sigmodon hispidus. The sequence continues at coordinate 28,110 of PVIH01012672.1, read as the reverse complement.
CAACATACCGAAAAACATCCTCATCAAGAGTTGCAATATTAGGGGGAGGAGACCTTGAATAAGGATATACAGGGATGGAAAAAAAAAAAATTCAGAGGGAAAGATGAACACAAAGAAAATATAGGTGTAGCAATCTTATTTGTATGTCTACCCTTGATAAGCCATGCTTATCATTCTTATCCTCTATATAGTTATTGTTAACTCTTCCACATTTTAAATTCTTTTTACTGTGTTTTTTT
>PVIH01012672.1:0-27771 GCA_004025045.1 Sigmodon hispidus | reverse complement strand
AAAAAAAAGAGTTGCAATATATATGTCCCTATAATAAGTAACAGATATTTATTCTCTTTATTTTGATCAGTTGTGAATTTACTAAATGTGTCTATTTTACAAAGACTCTTTGCTATTGAGAAATAAGATCTTCACTAATTCATGAATCTTTCTCATTAGTACATTGTTTCTTTTTCTTCTCCCTATCTTGCAACATCTTTTTATTTCTTAATTATACCATTTTATAGCCTTAATAATCTTTACTTTTATAAAAACCTAATAATACTGTAGCACAAATTCAGGTTGTATGAAAAGAAGATTCAGGGACAGGCTGAAATAGAAAGAAAACACCACAGTCAATTCTCACCCAGCTATCTTGCAACTTCTTCAGGCTTGCTTCTGGTCAATTCTTCTGGTTGTCTTTGCTCGGTTCCTGTAGAGAGCTGAGTGCAGCCTTGCCTTAAAGATGGCACTGGCTTCCACCCTCCACTTTCCTGATGGTGAGTGCTCTCAGTGATAAACAGCTCCATATTTGGCTAAGGCTAAGAATCTGGCTTGCTTCTGCTTACCTGGGCCTATAGGTAGTGCCCACATGGCACACTGGGGTTGGCTGCCCAGAGGCTATTTAGGCTGCAAGCGGGTTTCCCTGGGGTCAGAAGAAGTCAGAGGAAGAAGATTGTTCAAGGTTCCTGAATAAACTGCTGAAAGAAGAGCCTGGTGTTGCGTCTTCCTTGCTGGTCGAGGTGGTCGCAACAGGTTCCTAAGTGGAATTAAATACCCAACTCATCAGCTGTATCCCATACAGGATAGTATTAAAGGTGTGAACTACTCTATTTCATAGAGGAAATTCTGTCTCTGGAGTTATGGGATTAAGGGTGTGTAGTTCACCACTCCTATCTTTCTGTGTGCTGAGATTAAGGGTGTGTGCTATTGAATCCCAGATATTTGTCCGCCTACTTAAAGATCGAGAAATTCCTGACTTGTCTGCCTAGGTTTTGACTGAGTATATAATCCCTTGAATATTTCAGGTTTCATTAAATATGAAACATATCACCACATATCCCCTTATGTGTCAAAAATAAAAAAGAAAGTTATAACTAACATAAGAAAGACCATATACAATAGGTACATTAATTATATAAAATAATATACAAACTATAATTACATGAGAAATGTCCAGTTCACTAACAAATGACAAATTCAAAGAAAATATTCTATAATTTATTCTATTTTGGTGAGTCCAAAGGATTGTATCTAATCTGTTTTGTATCTAACTTGTATTACTAATCAAAAAACAATATTTCAATGTCTTTTAAACTTAAACATTTTAACTTTTAAGTAAGTTGTTTTTCCTAAAATAGTCACAAGAATATTTTAACTATTAACTATCTCATCTACAAATTCCTCAGAGACTCAAGAAAGTAAATAGTAACTTGCAAAAATGTAAGAAATGAAACAGCTTGCTACCTGGACAATCACCCAAAGTTTTTCTATGTTGTTGAAGCATCCATCTGTGGCCTACAGTCCTAGTATGTCTGACAGACTTCTCTGGGCAATAGGATATTCCCAAAGTCTTTGTACCCTGTCTTGGCAAGGTTTGGCAATCCTTTTGTGTGTTGCTCCTGCTGGTCCAATTTGAATATCATATTGTCAACAGTCAAGGCAAGAGTACTTTCTTGCTTAGTGGCCAACTTCTGTTACAAAGAATGTCATCTCATATGGAGGAGTTTCCTTAATGTCCATAATTTTCTCTGAAGTGGATTGGTACTTCCAGGAGCAGATGTCCCATTGTCAAAAAAATAATAAGAACCAATTCTTTTAAAATGTTTTAAAGGTCATATTCTATGGATCTCTGAAGTGTTTGAAGAAGCCCTGTTCATCTAAAATATATCTGATCTTAGAAACATATCTAGTATGACTATAAGTTTGATTGTAATGTCTCACTATTAACTTGCATTTCTTTGTATCCTAATTAGTTGGTAATAATAAATTCCTGGGTTAGCAATTAGTATTACATGGTTAGATTAACTGTATCAGTATAATACCTTGAACAAACAGAGATAAATATACAGTGACAAAATTAATCTCAAACTGATATCAATATACATAACTTGTATACAATATACAAAAAATTAAATCCAATGTAAAATATTTAAAGCTAGTAATTTTTTTAAAAAGTAGATTCAATAATCTACCTTTATATCTTATCATATCTGTATCCCTTTTCTTTCTTTTTTTACAACAAGAACACTAAGTCTAATCTCTCTTGTTTAGCTTTTTTTAACCATAACTAATAAGAATTTCTAATCAATTACCCTAAACAATGACAATCATCCATAACTCATTGAAAGACCAAAAACCACCCAGCCCACTTCTTGGGAATGTGGGCTCTGTGTTCTTAAATTAACTTCCAGCTATCTTGGGGTGTGATGGCTTCTTCAGGGAATCCTAAAAAGGAAAGTGTTATTAATTGTCAAGTTCTAAAATATGTAGCTGTATCATATGTTTATAGTCACTGCATAAAAGGAAAGTGCACAGCTTGTCTCAAGTCCTGACTAGAGTAGTCTGTGAATTTGGTTCATCTCAGCTAGTCAGCCACCTTGAAATTGTCCTGAGCAGTTTGTAGTCCAAATTTGATCTTTGGTTGGTGTTTGCCAGCCTGGTGGCTTTGTTGTACTCCATGTTAAATCATCATTGTGGGGCCCCATCTTCCTTTTGGATATTTACAGTTTGCCATTAGGCTCTGTTATGAGTCACTACAGAAAATTGATCAGAGACTAAAACTCAACATAATATATAGGAAACTAAATACATAATTTTTTTATTTTGAATAGCATTAGTTACAATAGAACTGTCCCTTTTTAGTCATTCTTCTGTCCCATATAAGGTGGCTCTTCTGATATGATAGAGATTTTGCATTTTTCTTTAACAAGTATGCTTGGGTTTAGAGAAGAAGAGAGCCACACTCCAAATCCAAAGTCAGCTTTAATTTATAATTAAACTGGAACCTCAACTTCTCTTGTAAATAAAGATAGAGGTTAAGAAGAGAGATTTTTACCATGTAGAGTATATTGGTACCAATAGATCCAATATTCTTTTGCTTCTAAATTTTTCTGGATAGCCTACCTTCTGTTGTAGATGTCTAGATGTCCAAAGTCTTTTAACTTTTTGAAGATGGGTATTAATGGTTTTCTGTAAAGACAAAAAGACAAACCTGTTACAATCCTGTTTTTTTCTTATAACTTAAAGATTTATTGTATGGATAGATGAGCCATCAATTCTTATTTTCATGAAGTTCTCTGGTTTAAATAAAGTCTTTATTAATTTTGATAGTACACATAACTTTTCTTCACCTGTGGACACAAAAGCAAAACCCTTTCCCAAACCTAACTTTGGGGAGGGTACCTTTCTAATCTTTATCAGTTTTGATTTGTAGTTTCTCCTGATTTTTTCTGTATTCTATAGGTTTTCTATTATTCAGAGCAACATTTTTTTTTTATAATAGGTATTATGGTTTTTTGATCACTCTGGGCAGGGGTTTCTTCTAAGATGATAGGAAAAGCCTGAACTGGATTTTATGTGGGGGCTTTGGAGGCTTTCAAAGGCTCCCTTAGGATGTTTCCTGAAGGCAAAATGTTACCCTCTCTGTCCCTTGTTGACTAACATTTATTAGTTCAATGTCTACCTTTTCTACATCTCCTGCATACTCCAGGTGGGAGGTGTGTTCTCTTGGGAATATTCCTAACAAAGCTACTGTTTCTGAGAACACCACGATTACAATTTCTTTGTATATGACCTTGTCTTCCACAATTATAGCATTTAACATTCTGCCTTTTTCTTATACCTCTAGAAATGATCTCTGCTACCTAATTATCATCACCTTCATAAAAATCTGCATTAATTGTTCCACAAATCCAATTTTCTAAGGGTGCTGACCTTGCTTTTAATGGTCTTATTATTATTATTTTTTTTTACATTTTGTATTAGTGTCCTCAAATGCCAGGGATTTGATTACTATTCACCTTGCTTCTGAATCCAGTATCATCCTTTTTACTGCTGCAGATAAACTCTGCAAAATGACTATAAAAGTTCCTTTGGGTTTTGAATCATTTTTGTGAAGGATTCAGTTTTCTTTCCTATTTCTTTATCCAATCCCTAACATTTAGTGCTGCTATGCAGCATAAGTCAAGTGTGTTTATCGATTAGGGATTGCCTTTCAATATTAGAATATTCTCCTTCCCCAAGGAGTTGGTCTTGGGAGACCTCTATGCCCCTCTCTGTCCTTTTTTGCTCTATTATTTTAGCCTCCTTCTTCCACCATGATTTTCACTGTAAAAGTGGCCTTGCATTCAAAACAGCAGTAACCATATCTAACCAGTCTTTAGGATTGATCTGGTTATAACACATGCAACCTTGAATTTAATATTTGTTTTACAAATGGTGAATGCATCCCATATGTCACAGTGGCATCTTTAATCCTTTTTAGTTCTATCATTTGTACTAGAGCCCAATTAATTTTTGTAATATCTTCATCCTTTTACAATTTTTTAAACATTTCCTAGGTATATTAGTGTTGGCTCTCTGATAACCTTAGACTGCTTTTCTGTAGCCTTAGATGACATTGCTGAGGTTTAGTCTTTACACTCCTCTGTGATTGAATATGTTTCTGTTGCCTCTTAATAGACTTTTTAAAGACTATTTCTTTGCAATCACATTAATTGACTTCTTCAATGACAAAACAGAAGTCAAACAAAAAATATTCATAATAGACAGGATGATGCTAATCCAATCTACTTTATTTATCATTCCCTTTACTGGTTCCAATATCAAATCATCTAGAGAAAGATCACGGTTAGACCAAGCCCCCTTTATTGCCTTAAACAAATCCCCCCTTTTTATATAAAAAAATCTGTTGTAATCACCAGTCTAGTTGTCAGTGATGATTCAAAGGGCTGTGAAGTGGGGCAGCTACCTAGCGTGATAGCAGCCCAAGGAGGGGTCCAGGAAAAGAAAGAACTCATACCCCACTAGGAGAAAGAGGCCATCTTCCCAAGGACCCAGCAATACCACTTCTGGGTGTATACCCTAAAGATGCACAGTCATACTCCAAAGGCATTAGCTCAACTATGTTCATAGAAGCATTATTTGTAATAGCAAGAACCTGGAAACAACCTAGATGTCCCTCAACTGAAGAATGGATTAACAAACTGTGGTACATCTACACAATGGAGTACTACTCAGCAGTAAGAAAAAATGATATCCTAAAATTTGCAAGCAAATGGATGGATTTGGAGAATATCTACCTGAGTGAGGTATCACAAACACAGAAAGATGAGCAGGGGATGTACTTACTCATTAGTGGTCTCTAAACAAACAAACAAACAAACAAGAAAAAAACGAAGCATGCTCAAGCTGCAAACCACAACCACTGAACACCTTGGGATCAGAAACACCTTGGACTGACTCCTTGTATCTCACTCCCCCTAGAGGAACACCTGACTCAGTCTTGAGGTTGAGGGGAGAAAACTGGATTTGCCAGGAGTGGAGACTGAACTAAGCAATATTGGGACAGTGGGACCATGGGACTACCTGCCGCCTGCCCATGGAGGGGATGGGGAGTTTTGGAGAAGAGAGAATGACCTGATGTGTTGAGAGGAGGGAAGGACTTTGAAGAAGGATATACAAGTATAGAAAGTATGACTTCTTTGTTCATAATAATTAAATTAAATTAAATTAAATAATTAAAGAAAGAGGCCACTGTCTGAAAAACTTACCCAGACTAAAGTGAAATGGAAACATGTGTGGCTGGGTCTGTGTAAACCTGGAGGCTAACTCAGAACAGCCTAACCAGCCAGTAATTGCTCCTCCAGGTATGTGTTATTCTATATAGTAAGTGGCTTTTTTTGGAGACTTTGTTCCCCAAAGTTGGACACCAAGTGTAGCACAAATTTGGATTGTATAAAAAGAAGACTCAGAGCCAAATATGGGGGAAAGGTTGAAATATCAGAGACAGGATACAGCACAGAATCTCACCCAGCTGTCTTGCAACTTTCTCAGCTTCACTCCTGGTTGCCACTGCTGCGTTCCTAAAAGGCCTTAAATACCCTTCTGTTCAACTGTATTCCTTCCAGGTTAGGATTAAATATGTGAACACTACTCGAGCTAGCCTTGAACTCACAGAAACAGAGGAAGTTCTGTCTTTGCAGTTATGGGATTAAGGGTGTAGGTCACCACTTCTGGCTTTCCCTGTGCTGGGATAAAGATGTGTGCTATTGAATCCCAGCTGTTTGTTCTTATACTTAAAGATCAAGAAATTCCTGAGCTGTCTGCCTAGGTTTTGACTGCATGTATAATCTCTCAAATATTTCAGGTTTTATTAAATATGTAAAGTATTACCATAAAACTCTAGTTTCACATTTAATTTATTACTGGTCTAGATTTTTTAGTTTATCTAATACTCATTCACACATTTACTCTACCATCCTCTTTACATTTCTCTTATTGGTAATAATATCTAGCACACATACTATCATAGTTAGTTAATATATCCCCCAATAGATATCGAAGGTAAAGAGACTATATCATTCTGTTCCATATTTCTTTCTTTTAGGTTCTAACCTATTTCAAATCATTGATCATAAATACAGAATTCTCTCAAATCTTTTGCAGTGGTATTTATTTCTATTTTTAATTATCGAGTTGAGTAAACCAATCATTTATAAATCAGTATGTTTAGTTAGGTAGATATTTCATATTTTGTATACTTTTTTAAAAAGTGATTGACTATAAAAATTTTCAGTTCCGTATATTTCTTGTACAGTGTTGTGTACATGTTCTGTGTATCTTGCATAAATTCCCAATATATATTCTTTTCTTTCCCCAATTACTAAATAGAAATACAATGGCATATTACTTTATGGTAAGACTATACTATATATTATATATGCACACAAATGTGTTTGTATTATGCACATACACACACATAAACACACACTGCAAGCACAGAAGTGTTATATCATTGTTTATTTCTTTTAAGCTTACCATATTTAGTGTACCTTTCCTGAAAAATGTTTACAGAAAGTTTATAATTATTCTCTGTTTTCAAAGTTTATGAAGGGTGTTATTTCTTTATATCCAGAACATAATTCAAAATACAAAGTAAAACTAAAGTAAGTCTGATAATATATTAAAATACAGTTATGAGTGGCAAGTTACTGAATCAATGAGTCAACCAGTGAGCTTACCGACCTCCTTTAAATATAGTAATTCCTGAGCTCAATGCAATGCTTTATTCTGAAAATCTTAATCATTATTCTTTAGACTGTTTTTGTGGAACAAAAGCCAATCTAGGTTAACTTGAGCATGGTTATTTTAATTCTGCTTAGAGCCACTTCAGAATACACTGACAAAAGTTATTTTTAATATTTTATATTCCAGGATAAGCAAAGTATCTCACAGCATCAGCATTCTTTATTTGAGCCACAAACATATTCTTGGGCACTATTGCAGTCATTTGTGTATTTTGGAAAGCTTATTTAAGTCCATATTTTAAAAAGCCATCTATAATTGGCCAAATGCAGTTCTGGGGATGGTCTGGACACCTGTCCTGCTCTCATCCCTGTTTTCAGCTCAGTCATGAGTCCACCAAGATAAAGTCATGAGGTTTCTCAGAACCCAGTTCCCCTTTTGAAATTGTTCTTGCACACAGCAATAATGGAATGAAGAGTATGGACATAGTCTGTGTGGAATAGTAGGGATCATTTCTCCAGCCTTAAACTTTCTTATGCTCAAAGCTATGATTTATCTATTCAGTATAGGACATTGGGTTTTTTTTATTGAGCTTCAGTGTGATGATTCTATAGCCTAGTCACACTCATTCTTCTGAGACATTATTATTTCTCTGGACATTATATTGAATTGTGTGTTTCTGTGAGAACCCAGAATTTCTTCTTTGGGCTTTGATTCATGGACTTCATGCTGACTCCTATGTCCCTTCAAAACTGATTTGAGCTTTTTCCTTTCTGTGCCCACCTTCATGTGTTATGTAGCCAGCCTGATCCACTTTTATGTCGTCCCTTCTCGGAGGAAGGTTGTTATTTACCCCAAGGCAGAAACAAAGCAACTACTACTGTTGGACAGTTTGTATTGAATCATTGACAAGAACACTTATTTTGCTGAATTTCTATGGAACAAATAAATTATTTGAATGACACAATAAATTTTCACAAAGTGACAATTATATACCAAGCATCAATTTATAAACTAGGGATTTAAAACAGTGTCCAAGATGTACAGATGTCCCACTCTGGTGGACTTATTTCTGTGTCATGGAGGTAGGAAGTACACAACCTCTAGATTGCTATGAAAAATAAATAAAATGTATACTGGGCCACTAGGTCCTGATAAAAAAGAAGAAAACTATATGCACAGGCTGTATAAAACATTCAGGCAAGAGAGGCATAAAATATTAGATAAAGTACACAGGAAGGCTTATAAGGAAAGTAATATTTAAAGATCCCCGAAGGACTGAGGAAAGAAATATGATGATTTTAGGGAGAATGAATATTCCAGGAATGGATTACGGCCATCTTTTCTGCCTTCAAATGAAATTCACAAACTCTTACATCTACTTACCCACAAAAAATGACTTAAATTTAATGCAGTACTTTCTAAACCTTTTTGAATTATTTTAAAGATAGCTTTTATTTTTGTACCAACATAGTCTAGGGAACTTAGAACAAGGTTGTAATAAGTATAACAGCAGAAATGTTTAGAATTTGCTTTTCCAGTGTTTATAGCATAGGTTTGGATTTCTAAACTAGACAAAGTTATGGAGCACAGACCATTGAATGCATTCCTGCAATGAGACTTTTGATGTGCATGTAACTACTAGAGGCAATCAGAATGATGTAAGATTTCCAAGAAATGGATATGTTTTAGGCTGATATAAAAGCAACTAAAAGGAAGAACAAGTACTTACATATTTACTATGCAAATCCTTTCCCTATGATTAACTGAAAGTATGTCTCTATAGTTTATTTATGAAATGTCCCCCATAAGAGTATGCATTGTGGGCTTGGTTGAAAGTACTCACCTTTTGGAAAATGATTAAATCTTAAGGGCTCCATCTTATGAATGAATCAATAACTAGAAGTTAGCCTAATCTGATAGTATTATTGGGAAATGGGAGTGAGGATTCTGATTTAAGCTGTTCCTTTGAGGAAGATACTATGTCTCCTGTACTTCCTTCTATCTGTTTTTCCTTGCCTGCTGTCTACATGTCTACAGAGATGCAGCTTTGTTCTATCTCCTACCTGCTGTGCTGTTCTATCCAAGGTCTCAGAAGTAATAGAGTTAAGTAAGTGATACTGACACAGAGAACAAACAAAATAAAAACCCAAGCCTTAAGTTTCCTCTCCATTTTTAACCTGTTTTACTCATATACTTATCAAACCAAGGAAAATGACACATAATCATACTAAAAGGTCCTCCTGAGATGGTATAGCACCCAATCGTACTCATTTTGGAGGGACGCAGACCAGACACAAATCAACTTGGTTCATGGCATTGATATTTGTAACACTACCCAAGAGAAAGTACTTGAGACCCATTGTGCAATAGGATATCAAAGGTGCTTACAACTTTTGCCAACTTCCATAATGCCTGTACTTTTCACATGAACATTGTTAATAATGTCCCCCAAACTCTAAAATACCTTGCAAGTTTATGTGAAATCAGCAATATTTTTATGACACTATACTGTTCTTTAAATTTAAAGGTATAGGAAATGGAGAGATTCACTCTTTTACTTTGTACATATTCCATGTTTTCTTCACCTACATAATTTTTCATGGAGAGATACTCCACATATGCTATTTGGTATTATTATTTAAAACCAAAGCCATATATTGGGGAGAAGCTGAAATATCAGAGAGACGGAGAAATAAGCTGCAGCCAGCTCTCATCTAGCCAACTCCCCTTGCTGAAAGGGGTAGATTCTATCTCCAAGAACCCTCAGACTGAATGCTGATGAGTCCTCAGCCGAAAGGGAAGGGGTCACCTCCTGCTTCCTTCTGCCTTATCTTTCTTTCTCTGCCCAGCTATCTCACTTCCTTGTTCAATTTTCCTAGTGATAGGATTAAAGGTGTGTGCTACCACCCTTGGCTCTGTTTGGCCTTGAACTCACAGAGATCCCAAAGAACTTCTCCCTCTGAGTGCTGGAACTAAAAGTATGGGTTACTACTTCCTGACCTTCATGACAAAATCTGTGCCATGGCTCTGCACTCTGATTTTCAAGCAAACTTTATTAAATAAACAGTATATCACCATTCTGAGACATTTGGAATTTTTCTAAAAGTAAAAAGTACCACAATACATAAAGTTCTCACATTCTTCAAAATGCATATGTCATGTCTTTTAAATTTCTGTATGTAAACAAAAAACAAGTGGGGAGCACATGCTAATAATGCTTTTAGCCTTTTGAGAATGTTCCATACTATTTTGCATAGTCCTTGCATTGGTGGGCATTCACTACTAAAGTCTACAAACTTTTACATTTTTCAATAACTTGACAACAACTGCTACATATCACCAATTATCCTAACCATGTGAGGTGGATCTCATCATATTTGGAACTTGTCTTTTCTTGATTGGGGACATTACACCCTTCTTTCATACACTTGCTACTCATGTCTATGTTTTACTTGAAGAAATGCATAATGAAAGATCATGACTCCCTTTTAACTAGGTTGCTGAATTTTTTAAATTTTGTTTTTTATTTATATATTTATTATATGGTAATTTCACATCATGTACCCCATCAAACTCAGTTTTTAGACCTCTCAGATTCATACCCACTCTTATGCTCTCCCCATTTACAAAAATGCCCATTTATGCTGCTCTTTTATTTACTGGAGCATAATTAAACTATTATTTACGGCCACATGCTTAAAGAAAACAAGTCTTTGTTCTATTTGAACATTGGTTTGTAAGAATTTCTTGGATTGAAGATTATACTCTCATCTGAAATATGCTTTGTAAATATTTTTCTGCCATGCAGACTGCCCTTCCATCCTGTTGGTCATTTCTCTTTCTGTGCAGGTGTTCTGACTAGTTTAGTCTCAGTACAGATTCATTATGTTGTCTGTGCTTCTGATCATTGCCATGTCCAAAGCCAAGAACCTTTCTCCTGAATTGTTTCCTGGATGATCATTTCAAGTTTTACATGTAAATCACATTGGCTTTGGGTTTACTATTCTATATAGTGTGTGTTAAAATATAGTTTCATTTTTGTATATGAATACCCAGGTTTTTCTGTACCATTTTTTGAAATAAAATATTTTTCTTTCTGTATTTTTAGAATCTGTAGTTGTTTATTTTCTAGTTGCTGTGATAAAATATCAGAGCTAAAATCAACTTTATAATTTTAGAAATAAATTTGATATTGATATTAAAATGATTTCCCCAAAGAGAATAAAGTTACCTGAATATTTGCATGTATCTCCCTTGATCATAAGCTTATTTCAGCTATGGCTTTCTTTTATTTGTTTTAGAAGGCCACCAAGATAAAAACATTCTTAGCCAAAAAAAAAAAAAAAAAAAAAAATAAGAGAGAGAGAGAGAGAAAGAAAAAACAGAAAGGGTGTGTTTTAGGATATAACAGCAGAAAGAGAGTCCAGATTTTACTACAAACAAACTTTTAAGGTCTCTCTCCAAAACCTCAAAACCAATCTCTAGAGTTGCATTTTTTTCTCAACAAAGATCCACTTCCTAAGGATTCCATAACCTTCCCAAATAGCATTTCCTAATGGGGACCAAGTATTAAAATATATGAAGCCCATTGGGATAGTTCTTATCCAGACTACTGCAGGACCCTCATTAAAATCAGCTGAATATATGTGGATTATGTGTATGAACGTGCTTCATTTTTTACACTTAGTATTTAATTACTAATACATAACTGTCAAATACTTATGAGGTATTCCAGTATATTTTCCCACATTTTGTTTAATTGTTTATAAATTATATATAAATACTTTTAGCCAAAAGATTATATACAAAACAAAATAAAGTGACTTTATGAAATGACAGTTTTTATGATCCATTAGAAATAGATCCATGGTCCAGTACTTCCTCAAGCTTTGGACTGAGAATGGATCACCTGGATAAACACTATTCTGTCTTTCCCTGACTTCTTACCTCATACTTCTTTGCTTTTGTTTGCTTATAGATGATAAGTACTATATGTTTTGTCTACTTTTTTTTTTTAATTTCACAATATCTTACCCCCAAGAAAAATCAAAAGAATACTGCTTAGAAAAACAAAGCCAGGAGCTAGAAATTAACAGAGAGATAATAAAACAAGTTTTACTGTTCATTGTAGTCTATTAATTTTTATTCTGAAATGCTTTCTAATATGTTAACAAATTGCTTTGGCTTTTAGAAAAGGCAAGTGTTTATCTATTTTAAAATTCATTCTAAAGTTCTTAATATTCTATTTGAGATTCCAGGTTTGATATGCTTTGTTTTTGAATATGAACATGAAGGATAAGACTGTTGTAGCTCCTCTTTTCTTCCTGACACAAATGAGTCAGGTGAGGTGCCCTTAAATCAGGAGAGAAATAGCAATTAGGATGTCACGATAACCTCTCCCTCTCAGTGAGTGCACAAAGTTTGCTTCCATTGTTAAGTGCTTATATTTGTGTTGTTGAGCACCCGAGTTGAGAATTTTGTTCTCACTATTAATGTAAAACTCCTGTCTGTCTCCCTAGTCATAAGCAGCTTAAATAAAAGAGAATATGTCCTAAAGGATTCAGTTCTGAATCAAGGCTGCTACATCAAGTGGGAGAAACAGAAGTGACACCTGCCAAAGAAATTTTTCCCTGTAGTGACAATGGCACTCTCAACATTGGGCTTAAGCATTTGACTTGACTTGGATTACTCATTCTAAATACAAAGCGGGAAGTGAAAATTAAATATTTAAACTCTTGTAAGGGGTCATATATTTTTATGAAGAGTGTCCTTGAGGTCTCCATGCCTTAGATCAGCCTGTTTTTTTCAGGCCAAGTATCTGCAAAAGATGATTGTAAGCTCTTCAGAATATTCACTCAGTAAATAGTGGAGCTGTCATCAATAAATGATTTAAATTGCATTACTTTATTACATGTGCCTGTATATATACAATATAACATAATACATGAATATATACATAAAAATTTATATAGATGCATGCACTGATATTATGCATATACATATATACTCAAAATATCAGTGCATAAAAGTATTGGTATCTATATAAAACAATAATTTGATATATGGATAGTAATAAAATTAATAACACTCATAAAAACTGTTAAAATAAAATTCCCCCTTCATCCCAATTGTGGAACAAGTGAAATAGTTTGTAACTATTTAACTGATGTAGGGAAAAACACATGTCACTTTCTTCAAATTTCTCATCTGAAAAATCATACAAGTCTGCAAAGTTCAGCTTCAGGAACTAAAGAGGAGGTATGGAGAAATCAGGAGAATAAGGAAATAAATGCTCATCTGAGGGTTCAGTAGCTCCTTTTCAACCAGAGAGACTCTTCGTTTATACAGCATATTGACAACACAGGCCATTTGGCAAGCATCAGAGGCTCGGATCTCTATTTCTCTTCCCCATTAAAGGTCCAGGGTGAAAACACAAAGTACAAAATAGACAGTCTTATTTGAAACAACATCTTCAGACAGCACCTATCATAGCAGAAAGTTACACATTTCTTAGGATCTGCCAAGCAAAGGACCTTCTATTTTTACAGCCTGTGTCAAAGCTGGCTGCGCATGGGGTTACAATATGTTATATAGTCTGAAAATATTTTTTACCTTAACCAAGTTACATATAGAATCATTTAAAGGTTTTTAAAATGCAAAATTTACAAAATATCTCATAATGGGCATTTAACTGGCTGATTATAGCATCATTTTTTTTCCTAAGTTTCACTTTAGGGCCCTACACTCCCAGAAAGGAAGATTCTGGAATCATTACTTTTCCATAAAGCTACACTCTCCTTCTTACCTCTACATAGGCTCTAGGATAGAAAAATGGATAATGCTTATGACATTTTATATCCAGAGCTGAGGAAGAAATTTCTCAGAATCTTCTCTATTTGTAGCATGACTCTTCTTCCAGGCCAAAATCTCTTGTCTTCAAAGTTTCTTTCAGAAACATGAATATGTTTCCCCAAGGGCTGAGTAAGCGGTAAACTTCCTATTAGGCAAACAATTGCTTCTAAAAATGAAAGCAAAGCCACCACGCTGGTGAAGTGTTCTGGAACTTGGTCAAGAAACATCTTGAGCCATCACATGGCCTGAGCCACAAGTCAGCACACATGACATTTCCTTTGTATCTTATATCACTAATAAATCTTCTAAAATGATTTACATGAATTTTACAGGAGCATGCTTAAAACTTGTTTTATTACCAGAGTATATTAGTCATTCTTTGAATTGTAATGTCAGAAAGCAACTGCCAGAGAAACACACATGAGTTTGTGAGCTCTTATTACCTAGCTTGATGTGGTGTATGTCACCTTGAGCTGCAGATTTTAGTGAAACCCTGGCTGTGCATCCATCCTCTCTTGTGTCTTCCCTGTTCTCCATGCAGGCTTCCTGTTCAGCTTGCACAGCGATGGTCCTTTGCAGGCATTACCATTGTGGAGTAGTATGACTGTTGTAGAACAGCTCCAGGGAAGACAAGTGTTAACAGCTTGAGATGCATATAAGTCTTAAAGTTGGTCACTCAGGCTTTGTGGACATTTTACATAAAATCCTAGGTCAAGAACATCGATTCACATCAGAAATTGCCAGGATTCATCTGTGATAAAATTAGCATGAACCCACAAAAGTTAACCAGACTCAATACAGATTTCTTCTCAGTATTTCAAGCAAGCCATCTTGTTTCACTTGGCAACAAATGAAACACACTGCTTATTAATAAGCGTTCTAATGCAATAATTGTGTTTTAGAGATATAACCTCACTATGTAGCTCTGTGAAACAGAAAGCTTTCTTCTCTGGTCTCACAAATAGACTTTCCTATCAGTGCAGCATACTGTGATTCACAATTGCAGAAACCAAACTTGGAAATATTTTATCCAAAATAAATTCTTATTGGAAGAATTTCTAAAATGTTAGAAATCCTATTGCTCTTTCCTGCCATCTCTGGTCTTTCCTAACTCTCCTCTTCCAAACATGCTTCCATGTGACAAGAGTGAGTGGGCTTCACTCTGTCATTCTTTTCATTTTGAAAATTCTCTACATGAGCTGATAAGGTGTGCAGTCCTCTGCCAAGGTCATGACCAGTGTGGTGTTAGGATACTTTAGAAAAAAACATATGAAATTTTCATGCCATGTTACTTGAAACAGTAGCTGGCATTCATATGACCTACGTGTGTGAGTAAATTCAAGAGTAAAGCTCACATGGATACTAGAGCTGCTACACTGAAGAGCTTCCTGTTGTAAACACACATGTTACGGTCCCTGTAGGTATAAAGGCTGCTTCTTCCTCTCTCGAGAAGCCTTATCGACAATTAATTTTCCTAGACTTCAGTTCTCAGAATATTTTTCCCTGTATAAAAAAGACATTTAAATTATGAGTGTATGGGCTAAAGGCCCAGATTTCTGATTAATAACACAAAGCTTTTATGTGTATTAATACCATAATTATTAAACTTCTTTATCTATAGTTGAATTTTTTACCAGTCAAAAAAACAGTTTAGAAAATTAAAGGGCAGCTTGAATATAGAAACACAACTCTAGCTAAAGGGCAAAAAAAAAAAAAAAAATCCTAGAACTTTTGTCAAAATATTCATGAGTGGCTATTAATAACAAGGGCTTGCAATACTTTCATCTGAGTTATCCTGACCATGAAATTAAAGTATAAAGATTAATTTCCATTAACATCAGGATACTGTGGGTAAAAGAGCAAGCTTGCAATATTGGAACGGCTTACTAATTTTTTAATCTACATTCAAGTCATTACACTTATTATTTCTTGTTGGTAAAATGTGGGCTTCTTTGTTATTCGGTTATTTTTACATAGATTAAAGAAAAATCAGAGTATGATATATACTAGCTCCTTTAATAATGTGCAGATAAATCATATTAGGTATTTTGTTGTATTTTTTATTTTTAATTTCATTTTATTTCTCACAGCCTTTAAACAAAGGTGGATTTAACATTATGAAGTGATATTTGTTTATATATTTAAAAAATTTGTAATGTTTTGGGCAAACAACAGAAGTCAGCCTTCATGAAATGTTAAGCAAGACTCTATTACAAAGATATCCTACATCTCCTGAGAGGAAACATTTGCTGGAACCTGACTTGCATGAACAGAAAGAGATCTAGGTCTGAGGCATTTAGGAAAAAGGTAGAGTCTCTGACAAGTCCATTGTGGGGTAGAATGAGTCAATTCACTTATTTACTCTATAGTCATGCAGAGATAGTAATCCCCTTTTCTGCAGAAGAATTCCAAGAGCAGTGAGTGCTTGAGACTGAGCATAGTCCCAGACCCTACATTGACTCTTTGTCATATTTACATAAAGGTATCATTAAATTTGAATTATAAAGTAAGCAAAATAAAATGTCATAATTTAACAACACAATGGGGTAATTATAACACTGTGCTAGAGTGATAGCTCCAGACAATAAAGAAACTGTGTAATTTATTTAATATTTTAAAAATGTAGACAATCATACCTAAAAATGACAAATATTTAAACAGTTAATTAGGGATTGCTGTACTAGAGCTAGATGCTAAAACATCTCAGGTATGGTCCTGACTGAATAATGTTGAAAGAAGGTAATAGTCCCTGAGGTATTTGAGATTTAAATACTGTCATGCATACAGATATGCTGATGTAAAGAACTTCATTGAAGAACTAAGAATCTGGGCTTTGCATCATTAAAAAAAAAACATAGCTGACAAAAATTACACACTGAGAATTTTCAAAAAAAAATACATGTGTGTTTTGTATTAGATTCAATGTAGAAAATAAAGTCTTCCTAGAATTCAATGAAAATGAGGAACTGAGATATCAAGCAATTGTTGTTTCACTTAAATTTGTACTGAGAGGTAATGAAGAAGTTTTTTTTTATTTTTAAAGAATAAAGTCTCATTTTTTATTCATGTATTACTTTGTTCAAACTCCATTCTCCCACTCAACCCTTCCTGGACACTCTTTCTTCTCCCCATCCCCTCATCTCCTCTCCAGAAAGAGCAGGAGGCCCCAAGGTGGATTAATTCAGCATCCATTTCAGGCAAGTCCAATTTCCTTATTCTAATATCAAGACTGGATTACATGTTCCTCTAGAGGGAATGGGCTCCAAGGTGCTTCAGATCCCAAGCTGTTCAGTGTTTGGGGTTTGCAGCTTGGAAGTTCTTTCCTTTTTATTTAAAGTCCACTAGTGAGTGACTATGTCCCCTGCATATTCTTCTGGATTTTTGATACCTTACTCAGGAGTTTATTCTCAAAACCCATCCATTTGTCTGCCAATTTTAGATATCATTTTTTCTTACTACTGTGTAATACTTCATTGTGTGGGTGTACCACAGTTTGTTAATCCATTCTTCAGTTTAGGGGCATCTAGGTTGTTTCCAGGTCCTTACTATTATGAATAATGCTGCTCTAAACATAAATTAGCTAATGCTTCTGGGGTGTGAATATGCATCTTTAGGGTATATGCCCATTAATGGTATTGCTGGATCCTTGGGGAAATTGATTCTCAGTTTTCTGAGAAACTGCCATACTGCATTCCAGATTAGCTGAAGTAGCTTACACTCCCACTGACAATGGAGGAGAGTTCCTCTTGCTCCACATCCTCTCCAGCATAGTCTGTCATCTATGTTTTTAATTTAAGCCATTCTGACAGGTATAAGATGGTATCTCAAAGTTGTTTTGATTTGTATTTCTCGGATGGCTAAATATGTTGAACATTTTTTCAAGTGCCTTTCAGCCATTTGTAATTCTCCTGCTGAGAATTCTCTTTTTTAGTTCTAGACCCCATTTTTTAATTGGGATTTTAGTTCTTTGGGCTCTAGTTTCTTGAGTTCTCTATATATTTTAGAGCTCAGTCCTCTGTCATTTGTAGGTTTGGTGAAAATTTTCCCCATTCTGTAGGCTTTAGCCCAGCACGTGATATGGCCTTACAGTTCAGCCTTGGCATATATATCTTCTATATTGAAAAGATATAGAGACTATGAAAGAAACATGCCAAAAACTAAAAACTGAAATAGAAGTAATAAAAATGCACAAAATGAGGCAAATATGGAAATAGAAAACCTGAAGAAAAAAGCTGGAACCACAGATACAAGCAAAACCAACAGAATTCAAGAGATGGAATAGAATTTCTGAAGTAGAAGACTCAGTAGCTGAAATAGATATATCAGTCAAAGAAAATACTAAAACCAAAAAAGCCATAACACAAAATGTTCAGGAAATTAGGGACACCATGAAAAGACCTAACTTAAGAAGAATAGGAGTAGAAGAAGGAGAAGAATGCCAGCTGAGACACAGATAATGTATTCACTAAAATCATAAAAGAAAACTTTCCTAACTTGAAGAAGGAAATGCCTATAAAGACACAAGAGTTTACAGAACATCAAATAGATATGATCCCCAAAAAATACAGTGCACCACATAATCATCAAGCCACAAAGCATACAGAACAAAGAAAAATTTTAAAAGCTGCAAAATATATGTCCAAATTACTTAAAAGCAGACCCATCAGAATAACACCTGACTATTCAATGGAAACAATGAAAGCTAGAAGGGTTTAGTTAGAAGTTATACAGATGCTAAAAGAACATGTTTGCCAAACTAGAATACTATACCATGCCAAATTATCCATCACCATAGATGGAGTAAACAAGATATTTCATGACAAACTCAAACTGAAACAATACCTAGCTCCCAATCCAGCACTAAAGAAAGTGTTAAAGGGAAAACTCCAACCTAAGGACCCAGATACACCCATGAAACCACAAACAATCAATACTTCCACAGAAGAATAGCCCAGAGAAAGGAAATACAAATAAGTTATGAGCAAAAATAGCAGGAAATATAATCAGTGGTCACTAATATCCCTTAATATCAATGGACTCAACTCTCCTATAAAACGACACACACTAAGAAGATGGATACAACAACAGAAGCCATCCTTCTGTTGTCTACAAGAAACAGACCTCAACGACAAAGACAGACACAGACTTAGAGTAAAGAAAGGTTTGGGAAAAGATTTTTCCAGTCAAATGGTCCAAAGAAACAAGCTGGAGTTGTCATCCTAATATCAAACAAAGTAGACTTTAAGCTAAAAGCAATTAAAAGGGGCCAAGATGGTGATAACTTATTCATCACAGGAAAAATTGGCCAAGGGGAGATTCCAATCCTGAATATTTATGCCCCTAATATAAGGGCACATACCTATGTAAAAGAAACACTGTTAAAGCTTGAATCCCACATCAATTCTTATGCCATAATAGTGGGAGACTTCAATACCCACTTTCAACCCTTGAAAGGTCAACCAGACAGAGATTCAACAGAGAAATAAGGAGTCTAACAGAGATTCTGATGCAAATAGATTTAATAGATATCTACAGAAGCTTCCACCCAAATGCAAAGGAATATATATATTTCTCAGCTCCTCACGGAACTTTCTCTGAAATTGACCACATAATTGGTCACAAAGCAAATATCAACACCTTCAAAACTGAAAATAATCCCATGTAACATATCAGACCACCAGGGCCTAAAGTTAGACTTCAACAACATCAAAAATCAAAGAAAGCCTATCAACTCATGGAAACTAAACATCACTCAGCTGAACCACCCCTGAGTTAAGGAAGAAATTAAGAAAGAAATCAAAGTCTTTCTAGAATTTAATGAAAATGAATCCACAACATACCCAAACTTGTGGGACACAATGAATGCAGTCTTAAGAGGAAAATTCATAGCGCTAGATGCCTATATGAATAACCTAGAGAAATCCCACACTAGAGACCTAACATCTCAGCTGAAAGCCTTAGAACAATTAGAAGCAAACTCACCTAGAAGGAATAGATGGCAGGAAATAATCAATTAGAGCTGAAATCAATACAATTGAAACAAAAAGAACAATACAAAGAATCAATGAATCAAAGAATTGATTTTTTTTAGAAAGTCAGCAAGATAGATAAGCCCTTATCCAAACTAATCAAAAAACATAGAGAGAGTGTCCAAATCAACAAAATGAGAAATGAAAAGGGGGACATAAAAACAGACCTCCAGGAAATACAGAGAATTATTAGATCATACATTGAAAATCTGTGTTCCACAAGAATCGAAAACCTAGAAGAAATGCACAGCTTTTTTGACAGATACCATTTACCGAAATTAAATGAAGATCAGATTAATTACCTAAACAACCCTTAAGGAAATTGAAGTTGTCATTAAAATCTTCCCCAAAAATAAAAGCTCTGGTCCAGATGGTTTAAGTGCCGAATTCTAACAGACATACACAGAAGAATTTCTACCATTACTCCTTAAACTATTTCATACAGTAGAAACTGAAGGAATATTGCTAAATTCCATTTATCAGACCACTATTACCCTAATACCCAAGCCACTCAAAGATACAACAAGGAAGGAGAACTACAGACCAATTTCCCTCATGAATATTGATGCGAAAATTCTCAACAAAATTTTATCAAACCATATACAACAATACATAAAAAACATCCACCATGACCAAGTAGGCTTCATTCCAGAAATGCAGGGCTGGTTTAAAATACAGAAAACCGTAAACAAACTAAAGGAACAAAACCACATGATCATATCCTTGGATGCTGAAAAAACCTTTGAAAAAACCAACACTCCTTTATGATTAAAGCCCTAGAGATCAGGAATACTGGGAGAATACCTAAATATAATAAAGGCGATTTACAAGAAGCCTACAGCCAGCATCACACTTAATGGAGAAATACTCAAAGCAATCAAACTAAAATCAGGAAGAAGTCAAGGATTTCCTCTCTCCCCTTATCTATTCAATATAGTTCTCAAATTTTTAGTTTAAGCAATAAGAGAATGAAGGGAGATTAAGGGGATACAAATTGGAAAAGAAGAAGTGAAACTATCTATCTCTATTGGCAGATGATATGATTGAATACTTAAGTGACCCACAAAATTCTTCCAAGAAACTTCTACAGCTGAAAAACACCTTCAGCAATGTAGCAGGATACAAGATTAACTCAAAGAAATCAGTAGCCCTTCTGTACACTAAAAATAGTATAGCTGAAAAACAAATAGGGAAAACATTACCCTTCATAATAGCTGCAAATAGTATTAAATACCTTGGAGTAACTCTAACCAAAGAAGTAACAGATCTATTTGACAAAAATTTTAAATCACTGAAGAAAGAAATTGAAGAGGATATCAGAAAATGGAAAGCTCTCCCATGTTCCTGGATTGGTAGGATCAACATAGTAAAAATGGTAATTCTACCAATGGCAATTCTACCAAAGGCAATCTACAGATTCAATGCAGTGCCCACCAAAATCACAACACAATATTTTTTGGACCTTGGAAGAACAATACTCAATTTTATTTGGAATAACAGGAAAGCCAGGATTGCCAAAACAATTTTGCTCAACAAAAGATTCTCGGAAGTCATCACCATCCCTGACTTCAAGTTATACTATAGAGCTACAGTAATTAAAACAGCCTGGTACTGGCATTAAAACAGACTTGTGGAACAGTAGAATAGAATTGAGGATCCAGACATTAACCCAGAAGCCTATGAACACCTGACTTTCAACTAAGAGGCCCAAAATATTCCATGGAAAAAAGATAGTATATTTAACAAATGTTGTTGGCATAGCTGGATGGTAGTGTGTAGAGAAATGTAAATGGATCCAACTCTGTCACCCTGCACAAAACTCAAATCCAAGTGGATTAAAGACCTCAACATAAACCCAGCCACTTTAAACTTGATAGAAAAGAAAGTGGAAAATACATTTATATGAATTGGCTCTGATAACCATTTTCTAAATATAACACCAGTGGCGTGGACACTAATATCAGCAATCAATAAGTGGGATCTCCTGAAGCGGAGAAGCTTCTGTAAAGCCAAGGACACTGTGAATAGGACAAAATAACAGCCTACAGAATGGGAAAAGATTTTCACCAACTCTACAAGTGATAGAGGACTGATCTCTAAAATATATAAAGAACTCAAGAATCTAGAGCCCAAAACCTTGAATAACCCAATCAAAAAATGGGGTTCAGATCTAAAAAGGGAATTCTCAGCAGAATAATTATGAATGGCTGAAAGGCACCTGAAAAAGTGCTAATCATCTTTAGCCATCAGAGAAATGCAAATCAAAACAACTTTGAGAAACCATCTGACACCTATTAGATTGGCTAAGATAAAAGACCCAGAGGACAGCCTATGCTGGAAAGGATGTGGAGCAAGGGGAACACTCCTCCATTGTTGGTGGGAGTGTAAGCTTGTTCAGCCACTTTGGAACACAATATGGCAGTTTCTCAGAAAATTGAGAATCAATCTCCCCAAGGACCTAGCAATACCACTTCTGGGTGTATACCCTAAAGATGCACAGTCACACTCCAAAGGTATTAGCTCAACTATGTTCATAGCAGCGTTATTTGTAATAGCAAGAACCTGGAAACAACCTTGTTGTCCCTCAACTGAAGAATGGATTAACAAACTGTGGTACAATTACACAATGGAGGACTGCTCAGCAGTAAGAAAAAATGATATCCTAAAATTTGCAGGCAAATGGATGGATTTGGAGATTATCCTCCTGAGCGAGGTATCACAAACTCAGAAAGATAAGCAGGAGATGTACCCACTCATTAGTGGACTCTAAACAAACAAACAAACAACCAAGAAAAAAAGCAAAGCATGCCCAAGCTGCATACTACAAGCACTGAACAGCTTGGGATCAGAAACACACTGGACTGACTCCTTGGATCCCACTCCTCCAAGAGGAACACCCAACTCACTCTTGAGGAAGTGGGGGACAAAACTGCATCTGCCAGGACTGGAGACTGAACTAAGCAATATTGGAGCAGTGGGACGATGGGACTACCTGCTGCCTGCCCAGGAATGTGTTGGGGAATTGTGGAGAAGAAAGAATAACCTGATGTGGTGGGAGGGGGAAGGGACCTTGAATAAGGATATACAAGGTTAGAAAGTGTGACTTCTTTGTTCATAATAATAATTAAAAAAATATGGAGACTCAAACATTTTTTGTTTGTTTGTTCATGTTTTTTTTAAATCCTAATTTGAAGGCACAGTAATATGTATACGACTTTAGTACTGATTATAAATTCTGTGAGTCTATTATTGACTTCAATACACCTAGATAACACTTGATTACTCCGACACACAAACATTTTACTGGAATACTTGCCTGGGTTTGAAGAATTACTTCTAAAGAAGATAAAAACTCTGATTTTCTTTGTGGCATCCAGATGACTTTGGTTTGTTCAAAGGTAGAGATTTTTGCTGTTCCAAGAGAGTTTCCACTTAGAGGAACCTTGATAGGTACTGATTGATAAAAATGAAAATGTATTCTCATGCTGTACTGGACATTTTTTAATATATTCTACAGTATATTATATCACCAAAGACTCCTTGGTGACTGACAGAAACTTCCCTGAGACTTGAACAAAAGGAATATATATATATATGTATATATATACATATATATATATGAATAGAAAACACCAATGCACTTGAGATTTTATTTCTCATAAAATGAAAGCTCAAGATGACATACATACAATGTCAGCTAATTTATACCCATTTTCAGAATTTTACCATTTGACCCTGGTGCAAAGAACATTTGATACTGACTTGAAGCTATTTCTAAATGGATAGAACTTTCTAAATGATCTCAAACCAAAAAATGCCAGTGATTTATACTCTCTTCCTTTCTACACTGCCCCATATATTGGATACATCTCAGAATGTGAGGCAACTTCTTTTATACCATTTTTTCTTTCCTACAAGACCGAAAGATTCCCTTGAATTTCTATCTATGTGCATTTGAAAAAGTAACTCAAAACAAAACTAGGAAATCTTTCTTTGTTGATGACTACATGTATTTTGAGAGACATACTGTATTCACCAGGCAGGTACATTCCCTGCTTTTCTCCCTGACTCATAATTCAGACATCCAAAGAGATTAGAAAGATACTTTTCTACCCACACAACAGCTACCCAAGGCTCTGACTCCAGGAAGAGAAAATTGTATAACAGAAAGCAAAAAGACAAGAAATTCAGACTTCTCCAAATGAGGTTTGAGTACAGTGTGTACAACTTATTACTTGCCTGCCAATCAGTTGCAAGATTTACACATGTGATAAGTAGTATAATAGAAAATTTTAGACTGTTTCACTAGTGAAATCAGTTGAAGAGAAAAGAGAGATAATCCTCCTCTGTTTTCTTTCCTTATCCATATTGTATCCACTTAGCATCATCATTTCCTTACACTCCCATCAGAGCAGAAGCATAACAAGCTGTTTCCTCTTTCAGGTATGTGCCTATTTATCTCCGTGCTAACACTACTGGCAGCACTTGTAGGATGCAGGAATGAGCAGACCTGAGCATGCAACCACTCAGAAAACTCAAGGGAGTTCAAGTGATGTCTTAGTTAAGACAGCCCCAAAGCTAAAACTTCAATCATTATTTGATTTATCATCCTGCATTTTGATCTCAGTATCATTGCAGACCATATTGCATCACAGAGTCTATTTGAATTTCAGTGGTGACAAAATTATATGCCAATAACAAAATTTCTATAATTAAATGGTCCATATTTAAATTTAGATCTTTGATACCATGGTATTACTATAAAAATCTTAGAAAAGAAATTATTTTCCAAATTGAAATTAAAACATCTAAAATATTTTTGTAATTATATTCCCAAATAAAATTTTCTTATGTTTGCAAGTTGAAGATAGAAAAATATCAAAAATCTAAAGTCTATTAAATTTCAGCAAGGAGGACTACCAATCTTATCACCATGGTTGCTGCATAATAGAATCTTTTTACTTAACAGTTAAAAGCTATTTATTTAATACTGACAAGGTTGTTAAATATTATTCTCTCTCATATTATGAAGGATGGGTTGTCTTTCTCAGAAATGATCTATTTCTTCCTCCATGGCTTTGGAATTGCTTCTTGTGTGTTGCTCCTCACCAGTTTAACCATCTAAAGGAGTCAGGAAAAACAAAATGGTTATGCCATTGGCACTGACTGCACAGTACTGGAGAAAAAATATTCACCACTCTTTAAAAAAATTATCTCAGGGCTGCAAAAATGGCTCAGTAGTTAAGAGCACAGAAGTTCTGTCCACTGCACCCACATTGGGTAGCTCAATGATGCCTGTAACCTGAGGTCAGGTGATCTAACACAGTCTTCCATTCTTTGTGGTCTACATTCACACAAATACATACACAATCACATAATTTTCAAAAAAGCCATTTATTTCAGAAGCTATTATTTCTGACACAACCTTTTTTAGAAACTTAGTTTTCTTATCTTATAGTTGTCTTGTCCGGGAACATTGTGTAGATCTGTCAGTTTACTAAACTGTGATATCTAAGACAGAATTGGAATGAGTTGGAATGAGTTTCAAATGAGTTGGAAAACATCACTGTGAAAGGTTAATTTTATAACTATTTATTATATCACTAGAATTTGCTATTAATACTGTTTGCCAAGGCAAAATGAGGCATGCATTGTTTTCACACATTACTATAGTGGGATTATGTGTTACATTGTAAATAACTGTCCCACCTATGGGTTTAATAAAAATGATGATTGGCTGAAGGCAGACAGGAAGTGTGGGTGGGGATACTAGGCTAAGAAAACTCTGAGTACAGGAAGAACAGACACAGATGCCACAGAGTCACAGGAGCTGCCAGGAGATGCAGAGGAAATGCTGCTGAAAAAAGATATCAAGCCACATGCCTGAACAGATAACAAAGATGGGTTAGTTTAAGACTAAAGAACTAGCAAGTTATATACCTGGGCCCTAGGCCAATCAGGGTAAGAATAATATAAGCCTATGTGTGATTATTTGAGGCTAAGCAGGGCTGAGAATATAACCAAACCTCTAGGCTAGACTGGAAAGTTCAGTCCAGAAACTTATTACAACACATGACATTCAGGATCTCAATTCGGCCAATCTACCTTGAGCTTAGGTGTTTGGAAAGTAACATGTGCTAAGGATTGAATGCAATGTTTTGTATTCAAACTCTGGAATTCAGTCTCAGTGTACTAGTCACGTTTCCTATCACATGTAAAGTGTGAAAAAGAAAGATTTCTTTTGCTTGCTACTTCTGAGATTTCTATTGTGAATGATATTTCCTAGAAAGCTTTTGCAACAACAAGGGCTGATTGACAGACTAGTTGACTGATTATCATTGATGTAAAGTTGAAATGTTCAAATACAGTGTCAAATTTTCATGAGCTATGTTAGCCATATTATTAGTCATTTAGTACTTACCTCTGTATGTAAGCCAACAACCTTGTGAGTATTAAATAAATAGCTATTAACTCTTAAGTAAAAAGCTTTTATTATGCAGCAACCATGGTGATAAGATCATCAAATAGCATCTGAAGTCTATAGCATAGATTTAGGCCATAACTGTTAATGATTTAATTGATGCTTCCACCAATGTATTTGACAAGTATTGACTAAAGACTTTTCTTGTTATATTACACTAAGCACTTCATACAATCATTATGCTTTGAACATGAATTTTGGAGCAACCTGAATCTTACATTAATTGGCCATGGACACATATTTGGGTGCACCATAAGCTGTTTATTACTCCTTTTGAAGGGAAAACTGTGTTTTCTTTTCTTTTTTTCCCCTCCCCCCTGTGTTTTCTTAAGGTTCCTTTTTCCACAATTCTTGGCTTCACCAATTCTGTATCCATGATAAGACAGATCAAACAAAGGAATGGGAAAATGACTTAAATAAAACAAAAAGACAGGATTTTAAGTAGCTATTATTACCTCTTTGTCATTATAGGTAGATCAACTGATTCATGTAATTAGTCAAATAATGGCTTAACTGAATATCTCAAGAGTGTATTTGGTATAAAAGAAAGGCTTGATGGTTAAGATATTGTTCCATAAGACATAGGACTTTATTCCCAGCACCTTCATGATACTTCCCAAGTAATTGTAGCTCTTACTCCAGGGGATTTAATGACTTCTTCTGGCTGCTAATAGTACCAGACACACAAGGAAACAAAGACATTAATGCTGGCAAATTACTCATACACATAAAATAAAATGATGTATTATAACAAAACAGAAAAATCAAGTTGGCCTGGCTGCTCCCTGTACTTCTACTTCTGGAGTCTGGTAGCAAAAACAAAACAAAACAAAACAAAACAAAACAAAACAAAACAAAAACAAAAAAAAACAAAAACAAAAACAAAACAAAACAAAAAAAAACATACAACAACAACAAAAAAACCCCCAGAAAACTGCGGCGAGCCGCTTCTGGCCTGCAGAACGACGAGTCACCACACACACGATTCTTCTCGGATCACACTTTATTGGAGTACAGCTCAGTTGTGAAATGGTGGAAAGAAGACCCCGAGCCTGAGATTCAGCCTGCTTATATAGGGAAGCCTGGCGCGTGATTGGTGCCCATCACAATGCCTCATTAACATATAGCTGGTGATTGGTTCAAAGTAGTACTCATTAGCATATGGCTGGTGATTGGCCC